>PVIA01004767.1:0-130332 GCA_004024845.1 Tonatia bakeri | reverse complement strand
ACTACTTAATGTCAATTGATCTTTGGATCCCACACGTTTTCCTGCCAGACCAATGGTCTTTTCTAGCAATAAAATCTCTAGGATAGGTAGGCTACCACCACTCTTTGAGCTGCCCCAGTGTTTACTTAAGTTAAAATTCAGGTGCATGTGTCTTTCTCTATGAATGTCTGCTGTTGTCATTTTGCTGCACCCACATTTCAGAGAACTTTCTGAGAAGACATTGAAAACATGTTTACTGATTTTAAAGAAGAAATTTCCTCTGAAATTATTGAATAGTCGCCATGTTTCTACTTCAGGCATTGTCTAATATCAAGTTTGAGATTTATAGTTTGTTCAGACTCCACTGCTTAGAAGTCTTGGCCCATATAGCCAGGGTGTTGGTGGTGTTGGTATGTAATGTGTGGGTGCAGTGTGTGTGTGTGTGTGTGTGTGCGCACGCGCATGCACGCATGTGTAGTGAGCAGGGGAGTTGAAGAGGAGGTCAGAAGCAGGCTTCTGCAATAATTACTTGAAGGAGTATAAAACTATTCTGCACAAGGCTTATATACATATAGAATGTTGCATATGATAAATATAGAAATATAATTTTTCCCTTTTATGTGACAGTTGATATGTCATGTCAATAATTTCAGCCAAGAGAGACAGACAGCAGTGCTTTAAGGAAGCAGATCTGAAACAACTTTATGTCAGTTTTTAACTGATAAGAAATCAGTCAATGTTTATAATTGGGGGAAAAAATAAAAGCTTTTCATGATGAAGTTCCAGATCAAAATGGTCTGGAGATTTTCCAGGTGGTAATGTGGGAAATCGAGAGAGACTAAAATGAGCAGGAGGCAAAGGAAAGGAGGAAACTTCCTGCAGTATTGCCCAGGATCATCACAACAGCGCCAGTCATCTGAAGGCTCGACCTGGAGCTCAGCCGGGCATCTCAGCAGGGACCTCGGTTCTGTTTCGCATGGGCCTCTCCACACTGAGCTTCAAGTGACTGGGACGCAGAAGGAATGTTTCAAGAGCAAGCATTCTAAGAAGGAGGAAGCACAGTCTGTCAGCGAATTCCAGAATGGCTGCAGTGAGTGGGTGGAAGCTACACTCACCTGCTCTTGGCCCCAAACCAAATTTATAGCTAGCTAAATTATAGAGCAATCAACCTGAATGACCACCTGAAGGATGGTTGAAGTATTATAACCAAGTGTTTGCAGAAGATGCCACAGAAAGACTGGTGAAAGGACAGAGATGTGGAGAGGGCTGGCCCCTGCACCCAGGTATGCAGGCTGAGAGGCTGAAGGGATATCACAATGGCAAAACTCCCTCCCCCCAGGAGCACGGGTCTTAGCCCCACTCAGGAATCCCCAACCCAGAGCAATAGAGATGGGAAGAACTCACTTAGCATCTGGGGGTGAAAATCAGTGGTGATTCAATCCGCCTGGGAAACCCAAACACCACCTTCTCAGGGAGGAGCACTCCTATAGTTACAGCACCAGCCTGGGGAGGGCACTGCCTGGTCTCTGGCTGCTGGTGAGACCACTCTGTCATACTCAAGTCCAGCAGAGGGGTCTGTTGGCTGTACTCATAGAGACTTTTGGGACCCTCTTTTTTTCTGAGGAGGTTCTTGGCACAGACCCAGGCAGTGACTAAACTGTGTGGCTTTGGAAACAGGGCTGGTCTCCCCCACCCTGAGGGTGCAGCTGGCCCCATCTTGCTAACTTCAGCTGAGCAGGGAGCCAGGGTGCCATGCAAAGGTAGGACTTTGTGACTGTGTGTCTCCTAGGGAAGCTTTTATCCAGGAACTAGACAGGTGGGTTCTGGGGAGTGTGGCTACACTGTAGGGGGGAGGGCCACTTCTATCTCCCCAGCAAGCTCAGCCCACCCAACCCTGGGAAGGGGAGAAAAGGCCCACCCCATCCTACAGTCTGAGGGCACCATCCCCAATGAGAGACTGTTTGGATCAGCCCTGCACATTCCTGGATACCCAACCTCATTGGGCTCAGTTCCTTGGGAGGAAAGAAAAGCACCTCAAAATCGGGACATATAAAATTCGAGTCTCTTGGAGGCTATTTGTATGGGACTATGATAAAGTGCTTAGCCCCTTTCTGAGGTCTGGGCCGACATTATCCCCAGAGGAGGACTCTTTCGATCTATCTCCCTGAGTCCGGGGAGGCTGAGCTTACTCCAGTAGAGGGAATGGCTAACTGTACCCAACCTAAACCTGCAGTGAGATCCTCCAGGGGGAACTAGAGTTGGAGACTCTGACAGACTGAGTGATTTGGCTCTGGAGTAGGGGCCACTTTCCTCTTATTGAGTGCTCAACTGTGTGATTCCCCAAGTAGGAGACCCAGTTCCCCTTCCCTCCTGACCCCAGTTGATCTATCCTACCCAGCTCATGACCTGTGGAAGGGGCTATGGTTTGTGTCCAGCCTGGACCCACTCTACGGTCTTTCTTCAGAAATTTATGTGGCACCAAAAAAAGATTCTGAATAGTGTCAGCAATCTTGAGAAGGAACAAAGTTGGAGGTATCACAATGCCTGATATTCAATTATACTACAAGTTCATTGTAATCAAAATGGTCTGCAACTTACATAAGAGCAGGCATATCACTCAATGGAACAGAACAGAGTCTCAAAATAAACCCGGGCTTTTATGGTCAATTTAACACAGGGGGGAGGATCATACAATGGAGTAAAGACAGTCTGTTCAATAAATGGTGTTGGGAAAATTGGACAGGTACATGCAAAAAAAATGAAATTAGATCATCACCTTATACTATACACAAGAATAAACTCAAAATGGATAAAAGACTTAAATGTAAGTTGCAAAACCATATAAACCCTAGGAAAAAACATAGTAAAGTTTCAGACATGTCTTGAATAAATATTTTTTGCCAATATATCTCCTAGAGCAAAATAAACAAAGGAAAAATAAACAAATGGGACTACATCAAACTAAAAAGCTTTTGCACAACAAAGGAAATCATCAATAAAATGAAACGGGAACCCACTGCATGGGATAACATCTTTGCCAATGATATATCCAATAAGGGGTTAATTTCCAAAATACGTATATAATTTATACAACTTAACACTAGGAAGACAAACAACCCAATTAAAAAATGGGCAAAGGACCTGCATAAACACTTTAACAAAGAGGACATATAGACGGTCAATAGACATGAAAAAATGCTCAACATCAGTAATAATCAAAAAGATGAAAATTAAAACCACAGTGAGATATCACCTCACACCTGCCAGGATGGCCATTATCAACAAATCAACAAACAACAAGTGCCAGCGAGGATGCAGAGAAAAGGGAACTCTGGTGTACTGTAGTTGGGCATGCAGACTGGTGCAGCCATTGTGCAACAGTATGAAGTTTCATAAAAAAATTAAAAATGAAACCACCTTTGATCTAGCATTCCTACTTCTGGGAATATATTCTAAGAATTCCAAAATACTAATGCAAAAGAATATACGTACCCCTATGTTCACTGCAGTGTTACTTACAATAACCAAGCTCTGGAAACAGCCCAAGTGCCCATCAGTAGATGAGTAGGTAAAAAAGCTGTGGTACATTTACACAATGGAATACTAGGCAGCCACGAAAAAGAGATCTTACCTTTTGTGACAGCATGAATGAACCTAGATATTATTATGCTAAGTGAAATAAGCCAGTCACAGGAAGACAAATACTATGTAATCCCACTTATATGTGAAAACTAATGAGCAAAATAAACTGAGAAAAAAACAGAAACAGATGCATGGATACATGGAACAGACTGACAGCTATTAGAGGAGAGGGGGCCAGGGGTGCTGGATGAAAGAAGGTGAAGGGATTAACCAAAAAAACATATATATATAACACACAGACATAGGCATCGGTGTGGTGATAGACAGAGGGAAGGGGGCTGAGGGTAGATGGAGGTGGCGAAGGGGGAGAATGGGGACGGGAAGAGACACTACTTGGGATGATGGGCACATGGTGCAGTGAGCAGATGATATTTAATTGAGTTGTACACTTGAAACACGTATAGTTTTGAAACCGATGTCACCCCCCCATAAATTCAATTAGAAAAAGTGGATCTGAAAATTGTGCTACAGAATTAAACACTCATAATACCATGCTGTATTTCTCTGAAATAGTCAAATACATATTCAATCTCCCTCTTAGTATAAACAAATGTACATTTCTCTGTATGAACAAATCCCCCTATTACAAAAGGAACCAAAAGAACAACAGAACTATGCTATAAATACCGAAAACGATGACTTTATTGAACACCTATTTTATTACTTTGCTTTATTATCAAAAGCTAATGTTCCCCTATCTCCATTTTCCATCTGACCCACAAAACAGCATGAGGCACTGTGCAAAGAGGGCATGATTTTGCTGAAGGTTGTTAGAGAATATTATTGGCCAGACAGTATTGACAATTTTACATATATAAATTGATGCTAATAGCTGCACCAGACTAACCACATCAGTTAAAGTTTAAAAATGAGACCATCGTACAGTGAACTATTTGAAATGGGATGATTATATTTTAATGTGACATCTGATCATGCAAAGTTGCAAATGGAATTCAGAGGCTGTGTGGAATAGTAAGGAAGATCAATGCACCAACCTGTGAAACACTACCCTTTGTCAACTCCAAATTCAAAGGCTAAATATTCATTTGTCATGCTTCATGTTCTTTGATCATAGCCTTTGAGCAAAGAATGTGTTGACTGAGCATTGTTCCTCAGTGAGGCTTGTGAAAATCAAATACATCCGTGAACTATAAATATGATCTCATAGGTAAATAGCCACTAATAGCTTGTAATCAATGAACAACAGCCTGTTGGGTAAATAGGCCACTTTGAAATCGCAGCAGAGGGTTGAGGTTCCTGGGGTTGTCCTCTCAAATACTCAAAAGGGGTCTAAGGCTTTTGGAGAGTTTTTTGCCCCTTTCCCCCTTCCCATTAAAACTCACTTTCAGAAAAATATAAACACATAACCATATAGTCCTTGAATTTCAAATGTCACAACCAGCCTTATACCAGGAGTCAAAGCAATGCAATGTAGTTGAAGGAAGGGGTAGAGGTTTGGGGGAGGAAGGCCACCGAAGCCGTGTTGGCTTAGGTTTGAGCCCTCCCTTTGCTATTTCTTGGATACATACTCTGAGGAAACAACTCAATTGTTCTGATATTTCATTTCCTCTTCTATAAAATGAAGATGATCATTTCCAGGACAACACTAATGTCAGCAGGTGACTTGTATACATTCGAAAAGGCCTTCCCTCTGGGTAGATGCATCCTCTCCGTACTTGGATTAGCAAGACAACTGCAGCCTGATGTGAGCCCCATTCTGCCCCTTGGCCTAATGCATTTATCCAGTGCACCAGCAGCACTCCAGCTCACGGTGATTACAGGACCAGGCTGTTTCGCTGATTAAGGAAAGTGGGACAAGTAAATGTAGCTTATCACAGGGTTGTAGCCCAGTCCTTCTAACACTTCCAAAGCTGCTTTCTCACAGCCCCTCCAGCCTGTCCCCACCTGGGAATGAACATATGCACCCGCACTCACTGAATAAGTTAGATAAGATCATAATGAACTTATGTTAATAATTAATTAGTAGACAATAATAAACTTACTTGGAATACTGAGACTCTGTGGGGCAAGTCATTTCCAACTTTCAGGATAATCTTTGCATGTATTTGATGTGTAAAAGTCCAGAGAATGCAAACGCAGTCTTGCCTCTTGTGCTTAAGAGTACACTTGACAGGAAATTACACAAGGAACAAATAGCACAGTGGTTTATTTATCACTTGGTGTTAATAAATAAAAGGAAAAGCAATAAGTTAAGGCTATAAATTTAATAGGCTGCACCCCCATCTCAGGAATTGTCTGTCCTAGCTTTGCTTACAATGTAATCAACCTTATTTGAGTGAGTTGTATATTGTCTTCTCCATTAAAAATATAGTTTGTTTTGTTTGAGTCCCCAGTGGGACAAAACATTTATCTTCGTGGAGAAAAGGATGCTGCGGGCTGCTGAGGGCTCTTCCAGTACTTGCCTTATCCTGACTCATTGTCCTGGGTGTAGTGCAGATTCGGCAGGGAACAGTGCCCACCAGAGAGAGAGAGAGAGAGAGTGCGAAGATTCTGAACCGCACACCCACTTGCATTCTTTGTACCGTGCACTCTTGATGCACAGCTGAGTGTGACTTCCTGGGAGAACACGAACACGCTCACTTTATAGTACACTACAAAGGGCAAAATAAAATAATTTTAGCCACCTACTAAGAATGTGAACACAAACACACCCACACATACACAACTATGATTAGTTCAGTAGAATAGAGACTTCAAGGATTTCAAAATAAAATTCGCAAAGTTTAGTAAACTGAAGGTTTTTTCAACTCTAGGAAGTTTAAACCAGCTAAAAACAATTATGAAACTGAGTTGAAGTCATACACACTCTTATAATTTGTGTCCTATTGAACTCTGAGTGAATAGTATGGAGAAGTTCTCCCAGGGCCGCACGGGGTGAACCTGTATATCATTTTCCTTCCTCCCAGTAAGATCCTCCAGACTATTATTAGTATTTTAAACAGGTACACACGATGCCATATCAGTCAGATGTAAAAATAAAGTGTTTTTAATGACAAGAAAAATATTAGGTTAAGAAGTGATGGCATATAATAGCATTTGAATTCAGACTCCATTTACATTATGGTAAATGGGAAATTATTGTTTCACTTTGCTCCGCCAGTTTTCTGTCAACTAAATGGCCAGTTGAACACCACAGTCTGCAGAGAAAACCTCGGTGAAGTTAACCTTGTAGAGGGGAACAGTGTCGCCATACTTTCTCCTCAGTTCAACTTGTGGAAGTAAAACTCTGTATTTCAAAAATGAAGGATTATGGGAGAGGAATATTCCTCTAAAATATATTTGTACTACTGTTTCCTCTGCTCATTTTTTTTTTTGGATGATCGGCCTTGCTGAACTGAAACACTGGAATCACAGGGAAGGACTCTTTGTTGGAAGCTTTAGCAAATGATTTAGTAACATTTCAATTGCAAACACTGTTGCACTTTTTCAAGCATGACAATTCCTCTCTTTTCCAGTCATGGATCTGACATGAGGCTTGACTCATTAATCAGAGCTATTTTGCATCTTTAGCATCTTGCCTAGGACTTTGCAGATCTGTACTTTTACATCCATGCCGTTCCCAGCGACCACAGCAAAGGGTCAGAGGATAAGCAGCATTGTGTGGATGGAGAGAAGGAGGTAAGCTTGCCTGCAGACCTCCTCAAGAGCAGACCAGCTCTCTGGAAGTTTCTAATAGCTCTGCAGGCAATGGCTAACTTGTTAACTACAAAATGTTCCATCTTGTGCTGCACTATTTTTTTTTTCTTAACAACTAAGGGGTTTTGTTTTTAACTAAAATTTCAGAAACTACATAATTAACACTCTCCCTAGGATCGGATAATAATGCTGGGTCTTTGAATAACTTTTGATATTCAAAACATATAGAAAGAAGTTTATTTAGTCATTCCTTAATTGACCTTAGAAGTCACCAGGTATGAATTTTCATTTTTCCTATAGTGCCTTTTAATCCTGCAAACCAAACGAGTTTCTTTTTTACTGCAAAGGAGACAAACAGCATTTTTTTTTTCACCAAGAGTTCCTTGGTCCATCTGCTTTTAAATATACACAGTTCATCAGTCCTTTTAAGGTGGCCGCCACAGCAGGGGTTTAAGTGTAACCAAAATAAATTCTTTGTCTCTCCAGTTCTGGGCTCTTTCCCCATCACTCTTTGCAGAGAGGCTCTGCTCCCCACAGGAGAGGGAGTCTTGGCAGGTAGATCACCCTGCAGCAGTGCCATGGGGCACAGAGCCAGTGACCACCTTTCTCTGGGGAGTGGCCACGGAGGCAGATTGCTCATCACTTAAATAAAGGTCAATAGTGATTATCTGCTGGAGTCTACTTAGGAGCCTCGCAGTGAAGGACTCCTGATCAGAGTAGACAGACCTGTTTGAAATCTGTCTTGCCACTAACTCAAGATGCGTGATTCTAGAAAGAAATCTAAAACTGGGAAACAGAGAGGAAAACAGTCTCTATCACCTAGGGTGGCTGCAGTGTTGAAATTTAGTTTCACCTATAAAGCTAGAGCCCAACTCTATGTGGTTTCTACCTCTGCCACTTTCTGTCGTGTGCTCATGACCAGGTCACTTAACATCTCTGCCTTGGATTCCTCGTTTATAAAATAATATAATATAAAAATAAAGAAAGTGGATTGTTATGAAGATTACAAGTTAACAGAACAGTGCCTTGCACACAGATGGATAGAAATGTTAGTCATCCCCACCATCATCATCATCACTGTCATTACCACAATCATCAGAGGTGTCGTTATAACACTTCATACATTATTTATTATTTATGTAACTGAGTTCTAAATGATGGCCCTCATCTTTGATGTTATCATTTTCCTAGCTTATCTGTGTCTCCTAAATTTTCTGTAATGGATACATATTTCTTTGGAGTGAGAGAAAATAGAAGTTATAATTATAAAATATGGGTTTAAATTATTCTTGTGCTAAGAAGTAAACAGAAAGAAGTATGAGAAATAATCTCTCCTACCAAGGGTATAAATATGTGGATGGGAAGTCAGAGCATATTATGAACAAATTAATAGTCAGAGTGTAAACAAGGGAACTGGTTTTAAGTCTTAACTCTGACGTTGCTCTGCATCCACCTGGAGGTCACACTCAGTGCTTTGTTATCACCCCACCCTCCCTGCTGAGAGAGAGAGAGGGAGAGACAGAGAGAGAGAGAGAGAGAGCCAAAATAGGTTGAATAACTAGATTTTGCTAGGTGTTTTGTGTCAATATGGGAGGGGAGGACACTGGACAGATCCATGATGAAATTCCCACTGTGCGTCCTGATTTCTCTTTAGTCCCTCTCCCACCCAGAGGCATCTGGGCTCTCTCATCTGTCTCCTCTCATGCAGACTCTCAGGAACCCATCTACAATCTATCTGCAGTCTCCATTATTTCTCCTTTTCTATTGAGAAGGCATTCCCAGAAGTAAACAGAGGGGTCCTCTCTGTGAGGTTCGCACTCCTCAGAAGGGTCAGGAAGATATGGCAAATAAAGACCCTTTCAACTTGATTTCTAGATTTGTGATACTCAATTATTCTTTCTGGGCATAGAATCTTTACTTTTTTAAAAAAAGAAAAGGAGATAAAACTTAGTGAATGTACAGAGCCTATGCGTACAGTTTCATCAATTTTGACAAATATATGCATTGGTATAAAACTGTTTTGTTGTGTGGGGTCCAGTTTAATATGCAAAATGAGTATTGAACAATAATCCTAACTAATTAGAAGGGTTGTTGTGAGAACTACATGAAATGCTCTTCACAAAAGCACCTTGCTGTCCTTCTAAGACGTATTAGTGTATAAATGCCCAATTAGCACCCAGGAGTTTCTGTGATCAGAGAAAGAGACAGCTGGGAGCAAAGGGTCAGAAAGTTAAAGGTATTTAGGTGCAAAGCAGCAAGATTAAAAGTAAAGTCAGGAATATGCACATCGTATTCTTTGCTCAACATATTAAAAAGTTAGACTTGAATAGAGCCCAGAAGCAGTGTTAAATTTCACAGGCAGTGAAGCAATTTAGAAAACAATTTTATTTATGATTGTTTCAAAAAGAATGAAATATCTAAGAATAAATCTAACCAAGGATGTAAAAGACCTGCACTCAGAAAGTTATATGACACACCATGTTCATGCATAGGAAGGATTAACATCATCAAAATGCCCATGCTATCCAACACAATGTATAGTTTCAATGTAATTCCTGTCAAGATTCCAATGACATATTTCACAGAATTAGAACAAATATTTGACAAATTTATATGGAATCACAAAAGGCTCCATGTAGCAACAACAATCCTGAGAAAGAAGCATAAAGTTGCAGGAATCACACTACCTGATATCAAATTATAGTATAAAGCCATAGTAATCAAAACAGTGTGGTACTGGCATAAAAGCAAACATATAGATCAATGCAACAGAACAGAAAGTCCAGAAATAAACTCACATCTTTATAATCAATTAATATCTGACAGAGGAAGCAAGCATATGCAATGGGCTACAGATAGTTTATTCAATAAATGGTGTTGGAAAAATTGGATGGAAATAGAAAAATGAAACTAGACTACCTTTTTACACCACACACAAGAATAAATTCAAAATGGATTGAAGGTGTAAATGTTAGACTAGAAACCATAAAAATCCTAGAAGAAAACATATGGAGCAAAATCTCAAACATTGCTCATAGCAATATTTTATCTGATATATCTCCTCAAGCAAGTAAATAAAAAATAAATGGGGCTGCATCAAACTAAAAAGATTTTGCACAGAAAAGGAAACCATCATCCATCCATTTTCATTTCACTTCCCCTCCAGTCCTCTGCTGGGCACTCTGCTAAGTACTTAGATGTCTCAACCCCATTTACGTCTATCCATCTATCCATTTCTACCTCACTTCCCCTCTGGTCCCCTGCTGGGTACTCTCCTAAGTACTTAAATGTATTAACCCTATTTACTTCTCACAAACTATTATGCTTTAAAATAGATGTTATGTTATCATTCCCATCTGACAAATAGGAGAGTAAGGCACTGAGAAGTTAAGTACCTTGCTGAAGATCACAGGCTACTAATGGCAGCCCCATGACTCATACCAAGCATTCTGGCCCCAGGGCCTGTCCCTACCACTCCCATGCTGTGCAACCTCTCAAACAGAAAGTAGTTTCTCCATTTCCCAGACTTGAGACTCCTGCCTTGCTTCTTCATTTCCTCTTCCCTCTCAGTATACCTTATGTCCAAATACAGTTGATCTTCATGTCTGCTTCTTGTTCTGCGTTCTGCCTCTGCTAAGCCACGGTCATCATACCCTCACAGATGCAGTATGGGAAGAGCTCCTGGCAGGTCTCTCTGCTTCTAACCTCCCTTTCAGCAACAAATTATCTTGGGACAGATTTACACTTTTGTTTCTCTGCGTTACATTTACCCTACCTCCTATCCTCACTCCAAACTCTAAAACCTTTACCTTGAATTCAAAGCTTTCTTCATCCGGGCTCATTCTAAACCCCCAATTATTTTCCTATTACTTCAATGTGTGAATTGCCAAGGTCTATCTGTCCTATCCTACCCCTTGCCCAGGGTCTACCCAAGTCTAACTATCTGCCGCCTCTGAAACTCTGGTAGCACTGGGATTTATACCACCTACTTTGGCCTCTAATTATGTTGGCATTTTATTTACCAACTGGAGTCTAAGCTCCTTGCAAGAGAAATATTTCCCACATGTTTAAGTGTTCAATCTACCATCTAGAATGTATGCCCCATTAGGGCTGGGATGTGCTGCACCTGTTTTGTTCAGGAGGAATCCAAGAGCTGAGAATGTGCCGGGGACATGGTAGGTGCTCAGGAAACATTTGCTGAATGTGAGTGAACATCGCTCTGTGCTTGGTAGGATGCTGAGCACGTACTACATGCTTTATATCAGTATCTAAATAATTGACTATTTAACATTAGTTATTAAATCCTTCCAGAATATTTCACCCCTCCAAAAAAAAAACATTTGAAGAGTTCAAAACACAACAGCTTTTGTTGGCAGATTCTGGAGTTTCCATGTAGTTGTGGCAAGAACAGACAGAGCCCCAAACCACCTTACAAATGAAAATATACAAATCATTTGAAAGATAAAAATAATCGCCCTGGCTGGTGTAGCTCAGTGGATTGAGTGTGGGCTGCGAACCAAGCATCGCAGGTTCGATTCCCAGTCAGGGCACATGCCTAGGTTGCAGGCCATGTCCCCAGCAACCACACATTGATGTCTCTCTCTCTCTCTCTCTCTCTCCCTCACTTCCCTCTCTAAAAATAAATAAATAAATAAAAATATTTATTAAAAAAAAAAGAAAGATAAAAATAATCAACAAAACAAACAAGCAAGCAAAATATAACCAGAGACATGGAAATAAAGAACAAACTGACAGTAACCAGAGGGGCAGGGGGAGAGGATAATGGGGGAAAACAGGGGAATGGTTGTTAAGGAACAAATATAAAGGACATGCGGACAAAGCCAAAGTGGGTAGGTTCAAGGATGGGGCAGGGTGGAGTGTGTGGGGACAACTGTACCTGAATAACAATAAAAATAATAATAATTTTTTTAAAAGGATAAAAATAATTAACAAAGTAAACACATTGTTTATACTATACAGTATCCATAGTCAATCAGTAGTATGCATTGCTCATTTTCTGCTTGCTGCAATTAAATTAATTCTGTTACTTTGCTCTTATTATTGCTGTTCAGTAATAGTGACAATATGTTAACCTCTAAAGATAGTTGCACACCACTTACATACTTTAATTAGAACACTAGATTCATAATATTTCAGGGTTGAAAGGAATCATATTCCATATCTAGACATCTACAAGATTTTTGTAAGAATCAGTGTTTTTTCTTTAAGTAGGATCTTACAAAAACTCAATGTATAAAGAGATAAAAGCAGAGTTGTCCTGGCTGACGTGGAGGGAGGAGAGCAGGAGAGAGCCCAGAGTTCCTCCCGTCACCCTCCCTTTCACCACCCTCCTCACTGCTGCAGAACACATAAATGATGCAGGACACAATTTGGATTACACTCACCAGGAGCGGCCCCTCACTTAACACCGAAGAAATGAGATTCAAATAGGGTAAGAAACCCACCTAACATCATTCAGCTGGGCAGTAGCGGAGCCACGAGAGATCCCTGCTATCCAGGGCTGTTTCTGAACCAAGGTCATTACTGACGATTGCCATTCTCACCTAAACCCTTCCTGACATTTCCCCAGCTCCAAGGGTGTCTTCTTCCCTCTTACAAAGTTGGCATTGAATTCTCTTTCTAGTTGCCCTTGGTTTTTTAATCCGTTTTTTCAGAAATGTCAGGCTGTTTAACAATTTCCTTCCATGACCCCTAAGTTGCTTCCTGAAATTTCTGTCATGAAAGTAGTGAGCTAGCACTGTGAGAAGGTGTTCTGGTAAACTATTTAGTGCTAACAGAGTGCCTTTCACTTCAAAGCCTACTGCATACAGGGCAATTTTCATGGCTGAAAGACGTAGGCAAACATTCACATATGTCAGTCCATTTACAAAGTGGCTTTATTTAAAGCCCCGTAACTTTAAAATGGTATCTTTCCAAACGGATATCTATACTTTTTATTATTATTATGTACATACACAGACACATTATTAGTTCTTTATTGACATCCGGTTTATTTTTATCTGGTTTTAATGCTGGCTGTGAATGTCGTCATAATACTGTCTTCCAGAATACCTACTGATAGGGAAAAGGAAGAGGACGAAACAAAACTGAATGCCATATGGGAGAGGAGAGTCCTCAGGATCCCTGCTGCCTGAGTGGCTGAACAGCAGATGCAGCTCACAGGGAGAACACTGAGGCAGTCAGTGCAGGGAAGGGGCTCACTCGCTACCTCTGAGCACGTCTTTGCTCTCATATGGAGTGTGGTGGTCACTGGGGCTGTCAGCGCTGAGGCCCTATTCCTACAGTCCAGAGAAAAACCCATGGCTGCTGGAGGGAAGGCAATTAGGGTCCCTGGAAGGTGGAAAACCAACATTTAATTGGCTCAAACTAAGTACCAACAACTCCCTTTCCCCCCAACTCCTGACTGCTTATAGTTATTGATTTTTAAAATCTTCTGGTTTTTTTTTTGTTAGATTTAATTTTATCCTTATCATTCAATTTTGCTCTGGGAGAAAAGCTCTCAGGAAAAGCATTTTTCAGGACCATCAGATTATCTCTTTTCAATGACTGACTGCATTTCAAATATGTAATGTTGGTTTTCCCAAGCTGGGTTGCTTTGGACTATATATTATTTTTCATACAGTGAAAGTGTGATGTGAACCATTTTAATAACTCCTTGCATCACATCCACCTACTCCCTATCTTGTGCAAGTAACATTCAGGCATGTGAGCCAAGCACCTCAAAGAGCATACAGGAAATCACAGTAGGGATCAGAGGTATAGCATGGCTTAAAAATAGTCACGTAGCTGTGGCCTGCATTAATAGAAATGCAGTGATCAGTTTAAAGAGAAGTTATAAATTATAGCATTAAATAGACGTTATAGCAGACTATGTGTACAGCTGTGCGTTCAGTTGTGTGAAGACACACTTTAAGATGATACTGAAAAAAAGTCATTTCGAATATGATCCAGACCCTTACTCTGGACTTCATGATTTCATGTGATGGGTTTTATCAGGCTCATCCCTTCAGACTTTCCTTTTCTATCTTTTTCTTCCTAACTAAGCCCTGGCTCATTTGACCCAGGGCACTTTACTTACAATCTCCCCTGCTTCAAAACCTCTTCCTCTTCCATGCAGATTATTTGTCCTTGTTCAGTCTTGGAGACACTTTTCCTGACCAATAAACCTAAAGGACATACATACACACACAAGCACATACCACACACCCATTGTTACTTATTCATCCATCCCTGTGTCATTTTCATCTTGGTATTGATTTATTATCTGACATGATCTTGTGTGTGTGTGTGTGTGTGTGTGTGTGTGTGTGTCTTATCATGTGCCTCCCTCCACTACTCTGCTATAAGCGTCATGCAAGAAAAGGGCTTATTTGCTTTGCTGTCTGCTCTGTCACCACTCCCTGGACCAGTGCTGGCAAATGGCAGAAACTTTGTAGGTATCTGTTAAGTGAATCATAAATAAATAAAGAGAGTATACCTGGTGTCAGCTGAAAGGTGGCCTTGAACAACTATTGAAACCAGTAGAATTTTAGCCTGGGAAGGAGGAGGTTTGGAGAAACCACGAGGACTGTGATAAACAATCTGAGAGACTGGCACACAGAAGAGGAATTGGTGAAGTCAGACACAGGAAATCTGGGTCTGTATCATTCAGGGAGAGCATTGTGATGAGGAAAGCTCTTGAAAAATAATTGGTTTCTTCATTAGATGGGGTTTTCTCTAAATGTGAGATATCAGAGAAAGACTCGGACCAACTATCTGGTGTACAAGGTAATTCCACTAGACACAAGAGAATATATGAAAATTGGAAATGATTCTAATTTTTTAAATGAAAGAAATACCATTTATTCCAATTCTTTACTCTAAAAAGAAGAACCTAAGGACAGGACAAGTAACACGGCTTGTCCCACGTTGTAGTCAATATCGTTGGCTGACAGACCTCACCCCTACTCCCCAATTTGTTGTCTCTTACCCATTTCCAGTATAAACTGGGAACACCTATCTAATTTCACTAGATTCCCTTGAAGTGGGTGATCACTGGACAGTTCTAACCTGTTAGAAAGAAGTGAATGAAGGGATGGGGGATATTTGCAGAACAGCTTTGCTTTTCTGATAAAGGAGATGGACATGGCTATCGCTGCCTTTTTCCTTCCTCTAGCATTAAAAATGAACATGATGACTAGAGCTAGAGCAGCCATTCTGTGGCCATCACAGAAGAACCAAGAAAAGCACAGAGGGGCTGGCCCTGACCTTGTACTGAACCAAGGCCAGCAGTTAATTTTTTCCAAACCTATTTCTTTAAAAGACTGTTACTAGGGTTTTCTTATGGCCAAAAGCATTTCTAACTGAAATGCGGATATTACTGAAAGTGTGCTAGCTAAGGCAAGTTTAATAATAATATTTTACTTTGTAACATATACTCATATATTTATTTATATAATATATTAATATTATATTCCCTAATGCTCAGCCAGGTGAATTTTTTCATTATATATAATTATTTAAATGTCAGCTATTATGAAATGCCTACTGAGTCCCAGACACACACAGTGCTGGGACCTGGGCAGGTTGTTGGCCATACAAAAATCTACTCTTCTAGTGGATGTATGATTGCAGTTCAATGATTTTATCGCTATGACAGAGGGATGCACAGGACGCCAGGACAACAGGAAAAGCCTGGGTCCAAGAGGCAAAAAGGACAAATAGCACATCCTCAGGGAGAAGACATCTGCTCAGAACTGAGATGTAAATGAAGAGTACAGGTTAACCAGATGGGGCTGGAGGGAAAGGTAAAGAAGTCTTTAGGCAGAAGGAAATTGTAGTGCAGAGAGGACAGCCCACCCAAGAGACTGCAGATCATTTGACAAGACTAAAGCTCTGTGTGCATGGTGAGAAGAAGCTGCAGAGCGTTGTAGGATGGGTGCCAACAGATGACTTTGGATGAGTGAGCAGGAGCCAGGTAAGGAAAGGGTCTTGTTTGCCAAGGTGACATGTTGAGAATGTACCTGGGAAAAGGTTCTAAAAATCTAAGTTTCAAAAGTAGGTGAGTGAACAATCAAGTTTGCATTTAAGATAAATCACCCTGGTTGCAACATGGGGCATAAGCTGGTGGGGAAAGGAGTAAAGGTGGCTCAAGACTAGGAGTCAGGGAGGTGACTCCTGGATGTATCACAGTGTATAGGTGGCAATGGACCTTTACTGCTAATAAAATGAGCTCTCAATCCTTGAAAAGACAGGGAGAAACCTCACATGCATAGTATTAAGTGAACAAAACTCAATCTGAAAAGGGTACACATGGTGTGATTCCAATTACATGACATTTTTTTAAAAAGGCAAATTTGTGGAGACAGTAGAAAGAGCAGTGGCTGCCTATGTTTAGGGGAAAGACAGGGACAAACGGGCAGAGTATCAAGGATTTTTATGGTAGTGAAACTATTTGTATGATACTGTAATGGTAGACACAGGTGGTTATACATTTGTCCAAACCCATAGAATGTACAACACCAGGAGTGAATCTAATGTAAACTATGAACTCTGGGTGATCATGACATGTCAATGTAGGGTCCTCAGCTGTCACAAATGTACCGTTTTGGTGGGGGGTGTTGATAATGAGGTGGAAGCTGTGCACCCGTGGGGGCAGGGGATATATGGGAAATCTCAGCACTTCTGTTCCACTTTGCTGTGAACCTAAAACTGCTCTCCAAAAACAAAATTAAGTTGAGGGATGAAAGGAGAGAGAGAGGGAAAGAGGGAGGGAGAGAGAAAATATCTGTGAAATACAGAGAAGGTAGAAGTGAAAGAACTTGGGGATGATGCAGTAGGGAGTATAGGGAGGAGATAAGGGTGAGAAGGATAGTGACACCTTTTCAAAGCTAGGTAACAGGAAAGGTAGGAACAGCCTGGGAAGGGCAATCCAGGGGCAGATGAGTGTTACAAGAAACACTGCACCCCCTTAAGACATATCTTTATTACATGTAGAAACAGTTTTCTACTCCTAAATCTACTGCCCTTAAAAAATGAAATAAAATGTCAAGTGATTTGTGTACCAAGTGGGAAACTAGGGATTCCATAGTTGGGTTCCTGATTTTCATATACGAATAATTTTCTCTATAGGTATGTCCCTATCTCTTAAATGGAATATACATTTCTTAGGAGTTATATAACAAATTTTGTATTATGCAAAAACATTGAAATTAAAATGGTCCTTGTTGTAAATAATTATAAAAGTAAATCCACATTAATTTCCACTTGCCACAAAATAATTTACCCCATTATCTTATAGACACAGCTTGTACACACACAAGAATGTTACTAAATGTCAATTAAAGTAATACTTTTACTTTTTAATTGTTAAAATGATTCTTGTCAGTTAGTTAGTTTAGCAAGTCTTTTTACCTCAAATTCACATTTTGGAATATAAAGAGTTTCAGTAGTATTTGTGTTTCATTTCTAAATCCTTCTGGATTCTGCCTTTTTTCTTAATAGTCAAACTGGCATTGCAATAATTACTTCTACTTTAGATTCATAAATGCACCTACTGGTTATACCCACCAAATAGTTCCCATCATCTCAATTGCTAGAAATCAACATTTATAAAATGCATGCTCCCAAAAGTATTCTTTTAAATGATTTCTTATAAATTTTATTCATATTTCACTAATTATATAGAAAGAAGAAAAACCTTAAAAATGTGATTTTTTTTTTTTACCTCAGGAAACATATGGTGTAAAATGCTTAAGGAAATGTGAGTCATGATTTTGATGAGGCGACTCCTGAAGAATCAGCTCCTTCTGCTACAGTATAAATAGCATGATAAGCCCTATCGAAGGTCAGAAACCTAACTTTGAAATATGTATTTTAAGAGTTTTATTTTAGCCATCTTGCCATATACTAGAAATGTGTCCTGTCCAGTGAGCAACTCAGGCAGTCTCTAGTGCACGGGCTTTTCATTTTTGAAGCAAGAGAGATGAAAAGCCTCATTTTATTATTTTTTGACTCGAAGATCCTTGAGATATTGCAGTGCCAAAAAAGAAACAATTTCCTCTACCCATTTTCTGCCCTCCTCCCCCCAGAAAAATCCTTTCACCTCCCAAACAACTTCTAAAAATACATTTTTCTTCTATGTTAACTGCTCTCTTGAAACTTGAAGATGTTTCTGAAGGATTTGGTTGTCAGTGTTACTTATTTCCAAATTCCCATCTGGCTCTCAAAGGGCTCTTTTCTCCTCTTCCCAAATAAATGCCTCACAAAGTTGTAATGGATTTGGCAATATGACATAGGTGATGCCATTTATGAAATAGCACTCGGCACCTTCAGCCATCTCTTTCTGTAAGTGTCCTTCTCAGTGGGTGCTGGTAAGTGGAATGGATTCAATAACTACCCCAGGAAGGAGGGGGATGGATTGGCAGATGAAGTTCAGGCCACTTATGTATTACTTGCAATTGAGTCCCATGACACAGATGGAATTTCACCCCCCTGGATTTTTAGAACAAGGAAACCGAGGTAGCGGGAGGTTACTTGGTTTAACACTTCCAGAATTTAAAGACTGATTTCCCGTCCACTGGGCAGTCATGAGACAAACCTGCATAGGCCTAGGATACATGTTTCCCTTGGCTGGAACTGGACTTCATTACCACCGACTGGGCCCCACCTTTGCACAGTTCAGGCGCAGCTAATTCCTGGTTTTGCATTTCCACCTGTGAAACATCTGGAGCACAAAATTTTCAATTGACTTGAAAGAGAACTGTGCTCAGATTGGTTTTTGCAAGAACCACAAATAGGTTTTCAATTATTATTATAAGAGAAATATATGTTTATTGTGCATAATGTTAGAAATAAGACATGGAACAAAGAATTTGTAAATCATTCATAATTTCCCACCCAGAAATGGCTAGCATCCATAAATTCCACCAGATCCATGTCTAACAGATGGATGTATTTACTTCTAATCTTATAAATACATACCCTGACATTTCACATTTAATATTTTATCACATGAGGTTTTCTGTATTTCAATATTTCAAATACTCTTTCTTCCTTTTAATAATTCTTAAAGTTTTGATTCTTTTGGAATTCATTTTTCAGTGATATTTTACATTCAATATTATTTTGTATTGGTTTCAGGTGTACAGGCTGGTGGTCAGACAGTCATGTACTTTATGAAGTGGTCCCCTTGATATTTCCAGTACCCACCTGGTGCGATACACAGTGATTACAGTATTATTGACTATATTCTCTATGCTGTGCTTTATGTCATGATAGCAGGTACTTCACTAGTTGCATAATATTGTATGCACGCGTTGTTAAACCCAGCAGCAGCTTCTCTGCTTTCTAAGGGTAAAGCCCACCTTCCTTAATTTGACCTGCACGGTCTGGTTGGTCACCAGTCCAGCCCTATCCTCAGATACTAAAAGTTGCTATCCTTTCATTTAGGCTTCTTTTATATACCTGGCTCTTTCTGCTTCAAACATCCTTCCCAGTGGTAGGCACAGTTCTAAGATGTTTCCCAAGATTCCCATCTCAGCATACACATACCTTATATAATCCCCTTCTCTCAAGCAAAGACCTGACCTATGAGCATAAAATATTATTCCCGATTGATTATAGTACTTGGAGAAAGTAAAGAGATTTTTTCTGATGCAATTAAGGATCCTTAGTCAGTTGATTTTTGACAAATCAAAAAAAGTGATTCTCTTAGATGGACCTGATTTAATCCTAAAGTCTTAAAAGAGGAAGCGGGCCCTTCCTCAAGAGAGATATTCTCCTGCTAGTCTTCAAGGAGTGAGCTGCCAAGTCGTGGGGAGGGCTGTGAAAGGGTAGGAAACTGCAGGTGGCCTCTGGCTCCTGAGAGCAGCTGCCTGCTGAGAGCCAGCGTGAAAGCAGGAACCTCAGTTCTACAAACGAAGGGAGCTGCATTCTAACAACAATCTGAAGGGGCTTGAAGAAAAGACCCCAGCCCCACGAATGAATGCACCCTGGTCACCACCTGACTGTAGCCTTGGGAGACCCTGTCTGTACACAGAACCCAGCTAAGACGGATCAGACTCCTGACTCAGGAACACTGTGAGAACATAATGTTGTTTATGAGTCACAGAGTCTGTGGCCCTGTGATACTCAGCAATAGAAAATGAATGTATTCCTTTTTTTCTTTCCTTTGGCAACTTCCACTCATTTTTCAGGTCTGAGATTTGAGGTGCCTTCCTTCAAGGAGCCTCCCCTGCCCTACTATTTATTTCTCTGACTTCTTTTTACTTCCCACATCAACAGCAATCACTGGCAGGATCACTTATTTTCTCATCTGCATGTCCCTAACACAATAAGTATGAACACTGAGGCTCAGAGAAGCAAATAGGTATTTATTTGATGGCCGAAATACATAGGGGCATCCAAGGAAAAGCAACATGATGAACCATAATGCAAACTTGACTTTTAACAGATAATTAACACAGGATGTAGTTTGAAGCAAAATAGAGTGATTTGATCATAATGTGTAACATTTCATGTATTATCTGAAAAAGGACACACATCAAAATGACTCAGAAAAACCCACTGACGCAAATTTCATTGAATAATTCATGAGCACATTAGCTGTGTATTTACAGAACCTGACTCTATATGCAATTTGTTACACAGCTTTGTCAGTTTCATGTAAAAATCAGAATGAATAAAAATGCATTTTTATGGTAACTTCTCATGTATTGGTTACCTCCGAAGAAAACAAGATTTTTCTTCCACCAGGCTTCAAAGCCAGGTTAGCTGACAGCACCCCAGGAGAAGTTCTGCGCTGGGGTGATGGAGTGACTCATTTGTGAGATTGCAGGATGTGAGCACGCCTAAATGCTAATTACGTCAAGCTGAAACCCTACCAGATATTAGGAATAAAAGGAAATAGATTTGTGATATTTTAATCCCACGTTAAAGAGAAGAATTAAAATAATAATGCATGTAAAATAAACATAAAGGCTAGTGATCTCTGCCTTTTTACAATGACTAGGGGGAAAAAGCCCCTTATGTAACAAAACTGCATATTTATCTACCTTATCTACTGTCATACCTGATCTAATGCTGGACACTCACTCAAAAAGGTCAGCATTGATTGGCTTTTGATAAGGACACAATTTTGCTTCTTCAGCACTGCTAGATTGGTGAGTTAGGATTATTTCCTAAGGTCCAGCGGTTTCCCCTAATTGGATCTATCAAGCCAAAGAGCTGTCAGACCCAGAAAATATTCAGTAATTCTCAAGCTTTATATTTTATAAGAATCACTTATGATGCTTCTTTTGCATTGGATGTCCAGGCCTTTTCCCAGAAATTATGATTCCCTTAGCTTTGAAGTAGAGGCCTGCATGCGTGTTTTAAACAAGCCCCGGGGATGATTATGGTACAGGTGGTTTAACTCTCACACTTTCAGAAGGATCTCAGCATTATTGAGTAGTTCACTAAAATATCTGCTGTCATTGCTTCTCAAAGGACTTGCTCCTAAGACCAGAAGGTGCTTGCTTGGTATTCTCTGCTCTGTATGAGAAAGACACTTCCAAGTATACAGAGGTCCCCTTTTCTGGTAAAACACCTCATCCAAACAAGGGGCAGAAAACTCATGCTTTCAAGGGCTGAGCAGGAAAACAAAAGCAATTGGCTGAGGATTCCACGGACAGGGAGAGAGTGAGCCCCATGGAAAAACCACTACCCTAGTGCGCCACAGTCTTGGCAGGTGGGGACATGAGGTGGGAGTTGCCAGATTGCCTGTTTTCAAGAAAAACAGAAAATCTGATTTTTTATGTAAGTTCCTCTGACTTGCTTTAAACACTGGATTTTAAAATCAAATCCATTCTTGGGCTGAGGCCTAGTTTTGAACCTCTGCCTTAATCCATCAGGAAGATGCTCTATAGTAAAAAATCATTGACTGTGGTGGTGACAAGTGACCATGAATGCGAGCTTCCCAGATGAGAGACAGGAAGGGAAGTCCATCCTCATGATGCTCCTCAAGGAAAAAGAATTGAGAAAGGGGCTTTCTTTACACAGCACTCAGCATTGTGAGGAGGTGGTGTTTTCTAGTGTCAGAACAGGAGAATTCTCAAAATGGGATTTCTCCCTCTCCCTCCCCCACTCCCTCCTTCCCCTCCAAGTCCTCCTCCTCTTCTTCTAGTAAAAAAAGATTTTTTAGATCTTCATTCCCACAATATCCCACACATAATCATCTGCAATCTTCTGGAGTAGATAAACTCAAGGTTGGATCAGTAATACATTAGGATGCTACAGAGTAAAGCACATTTCTGTGTCTGCCCTGCACTCAACTTCATTGCTCAGGCTGGCCTGCAGTTGAGGTCATTTTGGGCTTTGGGAGTGTTGGGGGTGACCTGAATGGGGAAGGGGACAGTTGGTCCCGTCCAAGTGACATTAAGTGTCAGATTATTGGCTGTGCTTTCGTGCTAACAGAAACCGTCCACACCGTTGCCTGTTAAATTCTTCATGAGCCCCGATATCTTTCAGAAATATTGGGAACCATCTGAACCTCCCAAATAGCAAACTTTACTTTTTTCCCTGAGGTGTCAGTTTCTTCCAAATACATGTTCCATGTTTGGAGAAAATCCTGGAGAGCACAGATAATTCCTGAATCAGGCAAACAACCAGGAAAACCTCTATAATCTGAGCCCAATAACTCCATATGGCAAATCTGACAGGAGTCTTCTCTGCAAGTCCCTCCTGAAAGCACCGGCTTGTGCCAAGTTACACAAAAGTCTAGGCAGTGCCGGTTTCTTTGCCCCTAAACCACTAAGATCAAATCATATTTTGAGCTTTTCATCACTGCTTCTTAGTGTGAATACCATAAATACAAAAATATATCTCCTGTGTGGGGCAGGAAAATTCAGGTATTTCATTATGAACCTTTTACTTCATAATACAGAATTGGGATTTTGATAATGACCCCAATAGGATGTTTTCATATCCACTGTCGAGCGTTATAAAGAGTGATTAACCAGAGGAAATCCAGGCTTAACTGAACTGTGAATGCGTTTTCAATGATAAAATCTGGTTGGTTTAGTCCCTAAAGATATTTCCTCTCTTAAAGCCTTTATTAAAAAATAAATAAATAAAGAGACACTGGTCACCTAATTGCGTAAAGAAAACACCTCCAGGGATAGATTATCTTGCTTTGGGATATTTAATAGGTTAAATTACCTAATGCTTGTTTTTAATCCTGTTCATTGTGATTTCAAGTGAATGTAATGACAGAGGTGTTATAAAGGCTGACCTGTTGTGATGTATCCACAGCACTCTTATGGTTTGAAGCTAGGCTCTGCTTTGCATGAATATTGCTAGTTTCATTAAAATCCATTATTTTAGACATGCCAATATTCAACTAAAATAGACACATATAAACATTGGAATGTCCTTTGCTATGTAAGTTTTCACATCCAGTAAAAACAAAGTTCACAAGTAATTTTTATTGGCATAGGAAACTATTTTTTTATTGCTGTTTACTGCAAATTTCTAAACTACATATAACCCATGGTCCCAATTATTTGAAAAAATGTGCATAGAAAAATAGAAATATATCCCAGTATTAACAATAATTAACCTTTAAGGATGCAATTGAAAGTGAATAAAGCAAATCAACACCACAGTGACACCACTTTGCATCCATTTGAATGGCTAATACCAAAAATAAGTTTAAAAGAAAATAATGGATGAATATGAATGTCATCTTAAAGCAGAAAACACATAATTGTTTAAAATCTAAAATGTGTTAAATGTGTACCTTTTGAAAGAAGGCAGGTGAGAAGAGTAAGATAAACAAGTGACCCACTAATGCAAACTTATTATAGTAAATGGTCATCTGGAAAACTAAAAAAAAATGATAGATTATGTTCTCAAGGAACACACGTTTATTTAACAGAGATTATCTCCAGGGCATTGGATGGCCTGGACTAGGGATTAACTGTGTCCGTTCCATACAATTTTGAGCTATTGAGGCACGAATGTGAAGTAAAAACAAAAATGTTTAAAGCTGCCTGAGCAACACGGAGACCTGAAGTTTAGCATTTCTGGCAAAACACAAGCGAGTTGTGAGGAGAAGGAGCCGACGCAGGAATGTGCTGCGTTCATCGGGCTCCTTGTCTGCGCCCCAGGCTGCCGCAGAGGACGCGTGTCCCTGCAAGCTGCACTCCCCTGTCTTATCTGTGCTACTAACTCACTGTTTCGGCTGGCACAGACATGAGCTTCAGCCTGATTTTCCAAATGTCAAATTTCTTGAATTACAGTCAGTGAAGTTTTGCCATTGCTAAGGGAAATGGAAATGAAGGTATTTTTCAATTTTCCGTGAGAATCCTAAACCACCTACAGTACAGACAAGCGGGAGTTCACAATGGGTCTCTGAAGTTTCACGGTGTTTCTGTCAATTATTTACCTTGTTTTGTTTTTAAAATAGTATTACTCTGAAATTTTTAGTGCATAAAAATGTTTGAAAACTCTCTTGTAAATCTCAGTCTTTGTTATGATTTACAGTTGAATGATGCCGAACACTGTGAGTTAGGCTGGCTGCTGTGATTCGTTGCTACAAGTGAGTAATATTGCAAAACAATATGTTGGCACTGTTCTCATGCTCTAGGTTACGTACATGTGAAATGGATACATTTTCTTGGCAATATAAAGCAAATAAGCTGCTCATGGAGCTGGGGAATGAAGCTTAGAGAGAGAGAAGTGGGCAAAATACAAATATATCCATTCTGGAAACCTAAAATGGTTAATGTGCTGATTATTTAATAGTCTGACATACCCAAACCTCCTTTGTGATAGGAAAAAAACTAATCGAAGGTCAAGTAATCAAACCCCTCCCTCTGTTCTCTCCATGTGCCAAACACACACACATACTTACACACATACTTAAAAAATGAAATTCAACTTGGTTTCATTGGATGTACCTAAAATTGGTTAGTAATTAGAATAATAAAATGGCATTTTAAAGCTGTTTGCATGGAGAATAACAAAGAGCCTCAAAATTCCTCTCTAGAGTCTGATTGTTAACCAGTATGCATGTGGGGTTAGGAGTGTCCGTTTGTAGGATGAAGACAGTAATAACTGTCACCACATAAGGTTGTGGTAAGAAGGAAACTGAACTATCCAATGTGTGCTTAGCACAACAGCTGCCTAGCTCTTTGGAAACGCACAGTTAGTACCAATTGTCACTCTTCTTTCAGGCAGAGAGAACAGGATGAGCAAAGGTAGTTAGAGATGTGACAGACTAGCATGTTTTGGGGAAACAGTGAGAGGTTCATCATGATTGAATCAGGAAAATATTTGTGGGGAGAGAGGAGCAAAAGGATGAAGCAAGAAATGTAGACACAGACTGTGGCCTAGGGTGTCTTGTTAAAGACTGTATCTATGGGGTTATCAAGGTAGGAGGTGCCATACCTTTTGCCTATGTGATTTTGTGGGGCTTTAAAGGGGATGGCACTGGAAACAAAGGCAACAGTTATGTCTACTGCCGAGGTCTGACAGAGAGACAAGAACCTGAATAGACTACAGCAGTGGGCATGACAGTGAAAATGGAGATATCCAGAAATCTCTTTCCTCTTTTAAAAAAATCTGTTTATTTCTTCATTGTACTGAGATTGTAGTGGCCAGCCTTGAAGATACTTGCCTCCTGGTATTCATGGCCCCTCCTACACCGCATCAAGATTCGTCTGTGTACCTAACAGAATGTGGCAGAAGTGATGGTGTGTAACTGGAAGCTTGGCCATAAAAGACATTGGTGTTTTCACCTGGAGCTTTTTGATCACTCGCTCCAGTGGAAGTCAGCCACTCCGCCACTAACACGTGCACACTGCTTGCAGAGCGGCCTGTCCGCTGAGGAAGTGAGACCTCCCACTAAGAGCCAATACCAATTTGAAA
This sequence comes from Tonatia bakeri, assembly GCA_004024845.1. Classification (NCBI taxonomy): domain Eukaryota; kingdom Metazoa; phylum Chordata; class Mammalia; order Chiroptera; family Phyllostomidae; genus Tonatia; species Tonatia bakeri. The sequence goes on along the minus strand of PVIA01004767.1, from coordinate 104,145 downwards.
GTCATGTGCCTGAGTCACCTCAGAAGCACATCCTCCAGCCCTGGATGACTTCTTGGCTGCAACTTTGTGACAGACTCCAATCCAGAACTATCCAGCTAAGACTCTTCTGAATTCCTGACCCACAGAAACTGTGGGAAGTTGACCATGCTTACTGTCATATTGTTAATCATGCTTATTTTTTACCCTGCTAAGCTTGGGGAGTTATTTATTATATAATAACAGAAAACTAATGGCGATTTATCTTATCTACACCTATATTTGGTATATGAGACAGATTATAAGAACCCCATTTCCTTGGAATAGGCCTTGTGTAATTTCCACCCCTGGAGTATGGGTGGAATCTGTGAATATGATGGGATACCATTCTCCAGATCATGTTACTTTACATGATGAAAAGGACTGTGCAGGATATAATTAAGATTACTAACCTGTTGACTTTGAGTCAGTTATGTTGGTGAGTCTGATCTGATCATATCAAACCTTTACATCTGGGTCGAGAGGTTAGAGTCCAAGGAAGTTGGAGATTCCAAGAAGCATGGATATTCTTCTGCTGGACTTGAAGGAGCAAACTGACATATTACAGCCAGAATGGCAGGTGGTCTCTAGAATCCCAGCTCATCAATCACAAGCACTGAGTTCCTTCAACTAAGTGAGCTGGAAAGAAAACCCCAAGGCTCCAGAGGAGGACCGCAACCCTGGCTAATACTTGAATTTCATAAAAAAAATCCAGCTATTCCATGCCCAGACTCCTGATCTAAAGAGCTATGAGATAGTAAATGGGTATTGTTTTAAGCTGCTGTGTTGGCGTAATATGTTACACAGCAATAGACAACTTACACCCATGGTTTGGATGATGAGATCTTGGGCTTTGAGCTGATGCTGTAATAGAACCAGACTTTTGGGGACCACAAAGGGTATGAGCATATTTTGCCTGTGAGAGGGATATAAATCCTTGAGGGCCAGAGGGTAGACTCCTTCTACTAGCAGCGGGTCTCCAAAATGACACTCAGTGATCCTCACTCCTGGGACTCATTCCCTTGTTACAGTCCCCTCCCACACTGAGGAGGGTTAATCTGTGGAAACAAAAGGATGTTGGTAAAGTGGTGGTGTATGACTTCTAAGGCTACATCATAAAAAACATTTGTTTCTACCTTAGTCTCCTATGGATCACACTTTGTGAAGCAGTCCCCATGGCATGGGAGTACTTAACTAGATCCGCATAGAGAGACCACCAGTCAAAGAACTGAAGCGTCCTGCCATCAGTGAGCACCAATGTGGGAAGGGGATCTCTCAGCACCAGTCAAGTCTTCAGATGCATGCAGGCTTGATGCCATGTCTTGACTGCAGTATCACGAGAAAGTCTGAGCTAAAACAACCCAACTAAGCATCTTTTGCATTACTGGCCCCCATAGGTATAGTAACATTCTATTCTTCTGAGCCGCTAAGTGTTGGGCATATGCAGCAATAGGTAACTAAGAGATGTACAGGACAATTTCTGAAGATTGAGTCTCTATCTGGGCTATAGTGACCAAGTAGCTCACAAAAGAGGATAAAAGAGAGAGAGGAAGAGAAGAGTTGTTTAGTCTTATTTAAGGAGAGATTTCTCCAGACAAGCATGAGCTAAACCTGTCATTCTTATTTCCATAGTTAATTTATCACATGTCACCACTGAAAAAAAAAGGATAGCCAAGGACAAAACATTTGACAGATGGACCAGAGGAAAAAATTAAGAGTTCTCTCTGCCCTGGCTCTTCTCCTTAACACCTCACATGACCGTTAACATTCCCTTGACACCTTTCTTTCGGCCTTGTACAAAAAGAGCAGCAAAATAGAGAAAAATAATCCTTTTGGACCAAATGATGACAAAGTGGAAATGTATACCTCTTAGATACAGTAGAAATCATGATATGAAAGACTCCTTTATACTGCAAAAGTGACTATAATCTAGGATAAGGAATTTAAATGCCATACAGAAGTGTAACTTCAATTCATTGCTAATTTGTTACTGAATTTCAAGACAAAATTAATGTTTGGAATATATTTAGATTGAAAAGGGTGAGTGCATATTGACTATACAATTTGAGAATGAAAATAAGCAAATAAGTTTAGGTGGGAGTCTTAAAAGTAATTTGTTTCTCATTATAAAAATCAAAAATGCTTACTATAAACATTTTGAAATAAAGAGTAAAACATATGAAATTTATCCATAACCTCCATATTTAGAGCTAAATACTCTTAACAGGTTTTTATACATGTTATAAAATTAAAATATCCCTGCCATTAAAACCTATTTTCATCTACACTTAACTAGCACTAAGAATTTTTCTGTGCTATTAGAACTATTTTAAGCTATATCTGTTTAATAGTTTTTAAACTCCAAGAACATGTTCAATGCTAAAATCTAGGAGGTGAAGCAGAAAAAGGCAAAACCTGAGGGGAAAATAACCCTACTATTAAGGAATTAATATTCACTTTTAATGCATTCCTTTTCAATCTTGAACAACATACATACTGTATGTATGCCTGTGTATTTACAAAGATAATATCAACATCATAGGCATATTGTATTTATTTTGCTCTTTTTCTGGCTAGAGAAAGTTTCAATAAAAATGTTGTCTAATGACTTAGTAAGTACATAGTATTTTATAATATGGACATAATTTATATATTTATAAAGCAATAAGTATATAATTTTGGTAGATTTAGGCTATTTTGTCTTTAATAAAAATTTTGAACATTTATCATTTTAAATTTGAATTATTTCTTTAAGGTTAAATCCTCAAAGGTATAACACTTGGGTGAAAAATTTATAAATAAATTTAAAGTATTTGATATATGCAAAAAAAGTGCAATGAATAGTATAGCTATTTGTATGCTGACTGAGAGTGAAGAGCAGACTTCTCCACTGTGGCGACACAGTCTGAGCCTTATTTCATTTTTATGGCAATCTGATAGGTGAAAAATGATAGCTGGGTTGTTTTTATTTATGTTTTTTGTGAGTAATGAAGTTAATTTTAATGGTTATTTTACATATTTATATTATTGAATGCCAACCTATTAATTTCTTTATACATTTATATTGCTATCTTCATTTTTTGTTGACTTGTAAGACCTGTGTATATATTAAAGGCATTAACACTTTTTTGATGCAAATAAATTTTTTCCAAGGCATCATATCTTTTCCAGTTTTCTTTATCCTCTTTTGAGTGAATTAAATTTTTCTTGTCTTTCCTCCATCCCAGTCAAGTGAATTAAAATTTAAAACATTTATGTAGTTACATATATCAATATTATCCTTTATGATTTCTGCCTTTGAAGTTGTGCTTGTAGGGGGTTACCCCAAACATCCAAGTTAATTTAAGTGTTCAGAATATTTTCTTCTCAATTTATGTGTATTCTATTTTTATAATTAGTTCTCTAAAATTCTATATCCAAAACTTATTTTCAAGTATTATATGAGATGAGATTCTAACTTTTGTCTCAGGAGTGTTTTTGAAAACTGAGTGTGTTACGGAATTAATATACAGTCATCACAGACAGGAGGAAAATTTCTGAAATGCCAACTATAATTCCAGTTATTAACTTGTATTCCACCTTTGCCACTCACCCTCTCTCCCCACTCAATCGCTCTTTCTTGCTGTCTTCTTTCACACACTTGTTCTGTGTGTGTATGTGTGTGGGAGGGTTGGTACCATGAAGGTCAAGCACCAAACACAGCATTTTTACATGTTCACATAATTAATCATCAGAGTAGACTCATGAGACAGAAATCGTTCCCTCTACTTCAAAGACACTGAGAGAGGGACCAGAAGAGACCAGGGCGCTGGAGACCATAGAGATCAGTGCCTGACAAATTCGAACGTGTACATACATGATGCGGATTCTCACTCAGTGAGTCTAGGAGGAGCCTGAGATTTTCCCTTCTACCCAGATTCCAGGTGATTCTGCTGCCGATTCTGAGGGTCCATGGATCATGCTTTAAGTAGCAAGAACAAAGATGATGATTAAGTAGTGGAGGCTGAGGTATTTCCGGGCCTTCAGACACCTGTTTCTTTCCACTCTTCCGTGCTCCCTCTGTCTGCTGACAGCCCACATCTGTGTTGGACCCTCTGACAAGTTTCCAACCTGAAGGAAATTCAGGTTTCTCAAGCCCCACCTTTGTTTACAAGGACAGACATAGTAACAGATATTTTAAAAACCTGAAAGTCAAACTGAGAGATGAAAAGGAAATCAGAAGAAAAAACAACAGCAACAAAGCAGTTATACAACATAAAAAGTTCCAAGCACACTTTCTGAGGAAATTTGTAGAAGTACCACCAATAAAACTAATTTTTACAGAAGACCAGAGAATTATATTCCAAAGAAAAGCAAGAACGGCTGAAGTATTCAGTTTGTATTCCATATCTACCCATTCTATAAATACAGAACATTCACAGTTATTTCTCATATCAATGCCTATTGTGGCAGCCTTTGAAATGAGGACATTCTATTCCTATAATCTTATATCCAGTGTATTCTTAGGAGTCAGGAAGAAGAAATTATCGCCTTTCAGTGTGAGACTAACATTTTTTAATAGCAAGTCTGGAGAGGAAGGGTATTTGTTTCAAACAAATACATCTTTTTGAGTCACATAATTATAGTATCTACAAAAGACTTAATTTGAACTTGACAAAGATAATTATTTTAAACTATGAATCAAGTACTCTAGGCTACTGCCCTTGGAGTGAATGAGAGTTCCACGTGATTCAGGCACATTTCTCCCAGTTTGCTCACTGAACTGTAACAACTATAGGACACATCAATGCTTAAGTCTCAGGAATCAAGTGAGAATTATCCTTCCACCCCCAAAATGAGACCGAAACCCAGTGAGAAAACTTGATTGAACGCAGAGCCCATAATTCCAGTTTCAGATCAATATTTCCTGGTAGTAAGTGAGAATCATGTCATTTTTAGCTGAAACTTTAGAGATTAACTCACCTTCCTTGATCTTGATAATGACTTTATTATTCTTTTTTGTTATCAAGAGTGGAAAATAATAAATAATATTGTTCTTTTGGCACTGGAATTCTACACACTTATATGTCATTGCTCTTCCAGCTTACTGAGCCATTATAATGTTCATGCATATAATGCCGATGAAGAAAAAATTGTCTGCAAGATTTTATTTTAGCGGAGGAAAACTAAAGTCAGGATTAAATGTCATATTAACATGCAAAGTATGTTTCTGTAGGGGCATGTTTCTCCCATCAATGAGCGAGACAGTTAAAGCATAAATCTCCCACACATCAATGGGAGAATAAATCTTGTAGTGATAAGTACATGAAAGATTTTCCTCTGAATAGTGGAGAATACACAGTCATAGTCGCTGCAAGTGATTTTGTAATTACCTTACTCTATTACTGATGTGGCACCTGCTAAATACACTGAGACCTTTTCCTCTCATCACTGGATTTCACATTTAATTTGCATAATGTGCCTAAGAAGAAAAGTAATGGATCTGTCTGAAATTTGAACTAAAGTAAATCATGGGGAAAAATGCAGAAGCAGGCGTCTCCCTAAAAATATATTACAATACAGGGAAGTCAACATGAAATCTCAAAATGTTCATTTCCAAGTAGTACTGGAATCATATTATTTCCAAACTTCTATAAGAAATCTTGAATACTTATCCTCTTTTAAAAGCACTCTTTTTTAAAAAAAGCATATTTCAAAGAAAATGAGTCTTCATAAGATTTCTTTTTTATACAGCCCACCCAGTTGGTAAAAGGCAGTAGTACCTCATTTTATGTACTAGCTCTATAGCACCACAGATTGGGAAACATGAGGAAGAGGATGATACACTAAAGTTTAGTATTGTAAGAGTCCTGGTTCCCCAGACAATCTCCTTGCGGCCCGTCAGGCTCTAAGACTCCAAAATTCAGAATCAAGAAATACCTAGCAAGAGTGCAAAGTCAGTGACCACCTGAGAGCCCACAGAAACTTGATTGCCTTTGAAATGATTGCCAAGGTTACCCTCATGGGCTTGGTCAATCTGAATTTACACAGCATGCATTTGCCTGAACAAGCAACATCTGTACTCTGCCTGGTATGAGAACAGTAATTAGTTGTTATTGTTGTTGTGTTTCCTGGGAAATCACATTTGCTTGTTTACCTGGTTTTGGAGCAATTTATTGGGGCCTTCCTAATGCTAGAGAAGTTATTCTTTATTCTGTTTTTAACAATTCTAGCTCCCAAAATACATCAAAGGCTGTTATATTTTCATGACATATGAAAAGAATTTTGAATTCTTCTTCATTTCCAAACTCATTTCTGAATATAACAAGGGAGAGATTATAAATAAATTATGACTAAAAGCAACCAGGTTTATTTTCCTGATGAGCAAGTCCATTTCTGAATCAATATTTATTTTTGAGAGCTATCGACTACTAACTTAAGAACTAGTAGTATTTCAAAAGATGGGACTCTTGAAGCCATTTCTCATCGGGTTTGATGCAGCAATAAATCTACCAGCCAATTGTTTTCTAAGACTCCTAAAACTTATGCTGAGGGGCATGGGTGGGGAAGATCTACAAGCATCAAATGGACCACCTAACTAGTTACCCAAAAGGCCATAATTTAAGAAAGATGAAGGAAGGAAAGAAGAGAGGGAGGGAGGGAGGAAGGAAGGTTGGTTTCTATTTGGAACTCTTTTTCCATACAAAGACAAATATTTCAATGGTCTTAAGTTTTACTTTGGCACATGATAAGAAATATGCACACTTCATAGATAGGTGGATAGCTGAGAGTTGAAGGCTTTCCTTCTACACTTGTGAAGCTGCTGAGACTGACCTTGGCATTCTTCCTTCATGCTGTCATAGTTGAACTCTGAACTATAGTGTTTATTTGAAACAAAGGGACCAGAAAACCTAGAATTTCCTTCTGTCTCACATCCCTCTGGGAGGATGCATCATTTCCCCATCCTTGTATCTACATTCTTTGCCATGTAACTTTGCTGCATTCTCTCAACAAGAATGGGAGAACCTTCTCCACCCCTTAACTTTGCCTTTAGCCATAGGATGTTAGAAAATGTAAGGAAGGAAGCTTGAAAGAATGCTTGTGTATTAGCTTGTTTCCTTCTACCTTCACTCTGCCTATGATAAGAAACTCCCAGGGGAGTCCATGGGCCCAGGAGGAAAGTGAGAGATAGGTGAGGTAGAGTCATTCCCCACTTACATAGATGCTGAGTCTAGTTGACACTCACAGAACTAGCCACAAGTTCAACACTGACCATCAGATTTCTTAGAAATAATAAATAATTGTTGTTTCAAGCTACAGTGATAGCTAACTGATACACTCTCCTGGAGCCTTCACAGGGGGAAACCTAACAAAATTAGTCAACTTTTCTATGGGCATCAGTCTCAGTGGGACCTCATCACTTTTTGCCAAAGGAAAGACTCACTCAGGTGAAACAATGAGTAGAAAGGGTGAATTTTTCTTACAAGGATCTTCATGAGGAACTACTATATGCTAGTACTTCAATATTAATGGAGGCTCCAGAATAAGTATTATGCAAGTACTAAAGCCATATTAAAATTTATGCTTTGATGGCAAGCAATAATTGCTACAAAGTCCTAAGTTTTGTTACCTGTGAAGGCAACTGAAAACGTGTATTGTTTGAATTGATGCTGTTATAATCTTTAGTAAGTGCCTGTCTTTTCCAAAAAGGTAAAAAGTGCATCTTTCGTTTTCTGGGGAGAACCAATTTTAGCAAAATTTCAGGTTAATACATGACGAAAAAGAATCTATTTGCCAGTAATTGCCACCTAGTTGTTTTTTTATAAAGACATGAGAGTTGTCTAATTTCTCAGCTTTGCTTTTACTGCTTGCTAAAGGACTGTTTGATATGAAAGTAGGATATGCAGGGATAATAAGACAATTTCTAATGGACACAATGCACCTACTCCTACTGTTTTTACCACTTCCACCCCCTTCTGTCTGACCAGCCTCAGAAAGAAATCCCTGTTGAGCAGAGTTCAAAAGTACAGTTAGTCCTCACTTAACATTATTGGTAGGTTCTTCGAAAGTGTGACTTTGAGTGAAACAATGTATAATAAAGCCAATTTTACCATCAGCTAATTGATATAAATGAGCTATCTTCCTACAGCATATTTCTGGTCACAAAAACACCAATAAACTTCTAAATAAAGTCCTCAAATACTTCTAATATTAAACATTGAAATAAATGTGAGTTGTGCATACATCTAAGAAAGATTAATTGCCCTGGTCACTGTGGCTCAGTTGGTTGGAGTGTCACACCATATACCAAAAGGTTGGGACTTTGATTCTAGGTCAGGGCACATATCCAGGTTGCAGGTTTAACCCCTGCTCAGGGCTCATGTAAGAGACAACTAGCCAATGCTTCTTTCTCACATCGATGTGTTTCTTTCTCTTTCTTCCCACCTTCTCTCTAAAATCAGTAAACATATATTTTTAAAAAGGTTAAAAAATAAGCAGGATAATTATTTAACAACCCATTTATAACAGTTCAGGGTCATGAGTGGTCAGAGCCTATCTGGCAGCTCAGGGCACAAGGCAGAAACCGACGCCAGACTGGACACCGGGTGCCCTGCCACACGTAGACTAGGGTAACGTAGATTCACCAATTCACCTAGTGCCCATGCACATCTTTGGGATGTGGAAGAAACTGAAGGAAACCCACTCATTTGCGAGGAATGTGCACACTCTACGTAGACAATGCCCCCTGCTGGGATTGATTTTTTTTTCCCTCATCAAACTTATAATGGAAGGGTGCGGAAATACCGTGACCCCAGGGCTCGCTGTAATTCCAGGCAGTTCAAATGACAGCAGATGTTCTAGCTCTAGCAACTCTCCAAAAATAAAAAACAAAAAAACCCAAAAATAAGAATGTATTTTTCTTTATAAGGGGAGATTATTCTCTGATTTTTAAAGAGTGTGTCTAATGAAGTTTTTTTTTAAGAACAGGATGATAAATAACCAGCTAAGTTTTACCAAATCACATAAAAATAAACTGAAATAAAATTCTTCAGTCTGTGCTAAAAATATGCATTTGTGTTTCCACCGCTGGATAACACAACGGTGTGATTAGCAGCACCAGCGTGAGGGTAAGTGCCACACAAGTGAGGCACTAATGGAAATGGTACTTGGAGCACAAGTGATCAAGGAGGATGAGGCCCTGAGTCTGGATATAAGTGAGAGCCTGTCAGGGTTTGGGTTCCTAGAAGACTTCAACACGGGTCAACTTTCAGGCCTGGTAAAATTTACAAACTGGTCCTCTAAAAGTATGATGGCTATTGCTAAAGATAGGTGGGCAGGGATAACAGTTGAAGAGGCCAGAATCTTGAGCACAACAGCATTTAGGAAAGATGGGTTGTTTGATAGGTTGAATTGGAGCTTATTGAATCATGGGTGGCTCCTCTTTGATAGGCATACTGAATGTAAGAAGAGTACAGGAGAAACCAGATATATTAGTGATAGTTACAGGGACCTGCAGAGTAAGGGGAGAGTGTGATGCTCCCAGTGAGTCACATTTCCAAAATATAAAGAAGGTTCTGGTATGTTTTTACTGTTTGATTGTTTACTGCAGATTGTTTATGCAGAGGTTGCATTAATGGGGATGAGCTTGGGGTCCATGGGCAGGGATATCATGAAGCAGATAAATGCATAAGTTTAAAAACTTGAGACATTGAAGTAACTAATTTGTTATTGATTAGTCTTCAATCAAAGCATGCAGTGAGATTGAATTAAGAACACCTTCTCCTTAACTGAGAAATTCTATGTGAAGTAGGCTACGTTCACCTTTTTCCATATATACACATACCACTGAGTTTTATTTGTTACTAAATATATTATATAATAAGGAACAATTATTCTACTTAGTGACATATTTAATATTTAATATTTAATTAGTGATAACATTTATGCTACTTGCTGACAGCCATTCAAATGAATCATTTTTAAAGTATATAATTGCATAATGAAAATAGGTTTAAAACCTCTAAGACCATATTCTAATCAAAAACTGAAAATAAAATCTGAGAATCACATTAAACTAGCTTTTAGTAACAAAGTAACTATAAACAAAACATGTAAATATAATTACTAGTAAAACATAAAATTAGGGTCCTTTAAAGAAACCAAACTACAGTCTTTTTTTTATCTTAACTTAGTTTAAATTTAGACAATAACCTATATTTAACTTACCAACATTTCCAGTGGAAATCTGGGGATCAAGAAGCCCAATCCATTTTTTAGCACAGCAACAATTTACTGAGTTACCCCATTTTTTTAGCGAAGCCTAAAGCTAGAAGAGTTGCCAAACCAGTTTGTTACCCAGTTAATAGATAAAAACGCTAAAGTGGTAAGTAGATTTCTATTTCTCAGGAAGGTTACTGAATCTCCCTAATTCCTCCAATTATCAGTTCAGTTCACTAAATTAAATCAAGGAACCATTCAAAGCTGTAGGAAAATAATCAATTTGAGTGGCTCTTTCACTGCATGGAGAAAAAGGGAGGGGAGGAGTAACTAAATGTTCTATTTTTCAGGACATCTGCATTCTCCTTCTCTGGCTAATGTATTTCTTGTTTCCCCTCTTGCCTCAAACTGTTGGGCACTGACTTCACCCTGTGAAGACACATGTTGCAAAGGGCTGTCTGTCATTCTACCTCTGCACTGGGGCTCCCTGGGGAAGATCCTTGCCAAAAACCCATATTCTCAAACTTAGGTATAGAAAATGATCCCTAAGAGTTTGGGGATCTGAATCTGCATTTAAAAAAAATTTGTTAAAGCTTGGTGAAATCAGGGCTGTTTTCTTGCTTCTCGGAAGCTTAAGAGAAGTAAGAGAAGAGCTGGAAAGGCCTGACTAGATCCGGCCTTCACAAAATTGTCAAGTAGTCCGAGCTGTGAGTTTTGCTAACTCAGTTTATCTCAGACTTGATTTAAAGCAGCTTGCCTGCCCTCTTGTGAGCTGGGCAGCCCAGTGTTGGCGGCTTCTCTTCTCACTGCCCAGAGTACCCCTCAACCCTACGAGCCGCTGAGCGCTGCTGAATGCAATGCCCACACTCTGGAAACCCATGCTCGCCTGGCTGTGCCTTGTCTCCCAGACATTCCCAAGACTTCATGTCCCTAGGCCATCAGTGTCATTTCCGTTTTGTTGCTTTATTTTCAGAGCCCTAGTCTATAAGGCTAGCAGTTTTGACCAGCTAACACATTTTAAGTCATCAAGGGGTTCATTAAGTTTCAATAACATTTAAAATTTGTATGCAGAAGTAATACATGCTTAAAACAGAATAATTGGAAAACTCAGGAAAAATGAAGGAAAAAGTCGTACATAATCTGACTAGTCATGAGCATCCTTTGCTTATTTTGACTACTGTAGTACATAGGCATTCATATTGTATGTGTTTGTGTCTGCAGTATAGAATTTTGTTTTACCTTCCACCTAGGGAACTGATTGGCTGAATTTGAATCCTAGCTCTGCCACTTTGGGCAAATTACGTGACCTCTCTATACCTCGGTTTCCACATCTGTAAAATGGAGATACTAATAAGACCTACCTTATGGGGTAGTTATGAGAACAAATGCCAGCTGTTAGGTATAGTGTATGCTATGGTTCTCCAGGGTCAGCTGCCTGGATGTGATCCCAGCTCTACCTTAGCTGTTTTATTACTGTGGAAAACTTGCTTGGTTTCTCTCTGCTTCAGTTTCCTTATCTGTAACAAAAGGAACTCATGGGGAAAAACAAACGAAAAGTCTGATGGTATGCTGTTTTACAGCTTCTGTGCTGATGGAACTGAAAAGGGCAAAGGAGAACTATGAATTAGTCATGTTAGGTAAATTTGACATTTCTGTTCTCAGGCTTCCCTGCTTTTCTACACTAATAACAACTCCCATACTACTGTTTTAATTACATGACAAAAATTTAATGAAAGTCTATCTTTTCCCTGAGGGAAAAAGAAACTAAACTCTTATCAGGTTCCCAAAGGAATCCATGACAAAACACTGGTAAGAACTAATTGTGGCATTAGATGATGATCTTCTTGCTCCAAAATTCAATAACTTCAGATTTTATATAACCTATTTTGAAACTACTCTCTGTTATAATTTCTCTGCTCAAATTACATCAGATTTACTCCAAATAGGTGTCTCCAATACAAAATCTCATGAGACATTAGTGCTTGGTCAGGTGCTAATGAATGGACTCCCTGAGTTTGGACAGAGAACCTCAGAAGTGCATTTTCTTTTACCAAAGCCAGATAAAATGCTAGCTCACAGTCATTTACATATCTGAATAATACTACATTTGCTTTAGTAATATATTGCTATTTTTCTAATTTATGTCTAAAGCAATATTGTAGGAGAAATTCTGTATGTGTTCAGTATAGAAAATATTCCTATAGGCTTAAAGTTTTATAAATTACTACTCCAAATATCACTAAATAACTTTCCACTGAGGAGTCTAATACCTTTGGCTTCACTTTGGTAAGAATCAGCTGCCTCTATCAAGGCCAGTCAGCTCACTGAAACAACCACTAGACTAATTTATCATTGTAGCATTACTTTTGCATAGTTGTTCATTCTTTATCATTCAACTGCATTTATTTTCTAGGTATACATGGTATTTTGATATTGACCTCTGTCCACTGACCTGAGCTCTGATGGAAAGTATAACAAATGTAAGGTATTTTTTATTTTCTTAAGTACCACATTTTTTAGCTTTGGGTTCATCTTTTTAACCTAACATGTCTGTGATAGTGTCAGCGTCGTGACTAGGGAAGCCTTTCTGCATTATTTTCCAAATATCCCCCCCTCCCCGCCCCGTGCCATTGACGAAATCCAAAAGATGGGAGGGACGATGCAGGGTGAAGGCCCTGACTGGCCCTGGGAGGATGAGCCACTGAGCTGGGCTCTGTGCAGCACTCAGGGAAGAGCACACTGTAGAGCAATGTTCGACTGAGTTGGCAGGGAGCTGCAATTAACCAAAACAGCCTCCGCCTGGAGGTTCTTCAGGAAAGGATTTGCATTCTGTTCAATAACTTCATGGTTCGAGCAGGCCAGTCGGGGGCTCCAATGGGACGTGCACACAGACTTTCTCCTCGGGTATCTTAAAGGAAGCCAGAGCATGCTAATCGATGGTCAACTGAGAGTCTGACAGCTTACAGAATTAAAACCTTTAATTGGACATGGTAGAATCTTTAATATTTTCAAATATGCACACAAGTCCAAAATTACGTTTGTTTGCTATTAAAATTGTAAAATGTGTGGCCATTTTTCCCCCTTTGGCTATGATGTAAAGATGAAAGATTTCTTATGAATTGGTTCTGACAAATGCTTTTATTTATTGGTTTGAGAGAGAGAAAGGGGGAGGGAGGGAGGAAATTCATTGGTTAATTGCATCTTGTATGTGCTCTCACCTGGGATCAAACCTGAACCTTGGCATATTGGTAAGATGCTCTAACCAACTGAGCTACTGGGCCAGGGCCATTCTGGCAAATGCTTTGAAACATCTGTCTGATCAATTAATATTTTAAAATAGTACCTTTCTAAGGTAAACTAGCTCTACTCTATATTTCTGTTTGTCCTACTCTCTCGCCAAGGATTATTCACTGTTGACTAATAATTAATTGTCATGCAAAGGGAAATTGCAATGTGCTTCGTAAACAGCTGCGCATATTTACAGAATGTGTGACATGTGCCTACAGAGGCCCACAGAAGGTTGGCCTCTGAGTTTGAATGTGTTATTTCTGGTGGTGTTATTTCCTGTGCTGCTCTCTGGGAATAACAAACCCGACACACAGGCGGTATGCTTTCCCCTTAGATGCCTGTGGAGTGTGTCCTTTGGATAATGATTAGAGCCACTCCCTGCAGGGTTTGTTCCTTTGTGATGCTGGAAAGAGGTGCACCTGCAGGGAGGATTTGCTGGTACAGGCTGATTCGTGACCTCGCTCCTACTAGGTTCACCAGTGGACCCTACTCAGAGCTGAGCAGGATGCTGACAGGTTGCTGTGGGGGACGCAGTGCCCAGCACAGCAGCAAACACAGTCATTGAAGGGCAGCTCCATTCCAGGTCACCTAATATTCTCTCTCCGGGATAGACTCAGCAAGAAAGAATAACCACCTTATTATCGGGAAAAGGCTGCGAGCTGAGGCTTTCTGTGAAACAGCCTCATGTTCTCTGCATGTCTCCCTGGGAGTGAATTGGTGAGATGTATTCAAAATGAAGGTAAATGCTCAATGCCCAAAGTAGGTGGCCTTTGAAATTTAAAGGAATATTTTATGTGCAGACCATTTCTTAGAATTCTTCAGTAGGTAAAACATAAAAGCAAGCTGAATTTACTTAGTACATGTGGGTTTTCTCTTAAAAAAACTAGCTTTAAATTATTTACAAATGACGAATACATTTTGATAATTCTCCTATGTAGTATAAATAACCCACGACAATCTAAAGGCTAAAAACGCAATTAAGGCTCTGGGGATTAAGTCGCAGTGAAACTAAGACCTGGGAAGGGAGAGGCGGAGGTGCCAGAGCAGTTTGCTCAGGGCCTTTGCGGCAGGCGCTTGTGAAGTCAAGAAGAGCCCAGGCCTTTCCCCCGACACACATGCAAGGAGCAGCTAAATGTCAGATCTGAAAGAAATGTTATCATCCTGTTCTGACTAAAGCTTCGTAAATCACTCTTTATTTTGAACCGGGGTGATATATTACATCTACATTGTCACTTAAATTGTAATTTCTCTTTATTTTTATATGAATTTAACTATTTGACTTTTTCTACATCCCATTTTAAAGATGGCAGCCACTTTCTGTAGCAATAATGATAACACACTATTTACTGAGTGCCGTCTTGTGCATGAGTTTCATGTGCCTTCTCTGCTTTAATGTTCCCACTGCGTAGGCGAGGAAACTGAGCATCAGAGAAACAGACGCTACAGTCGCACAAGCAGGAAGTGTGGCGCACGAAATCCAGCCTTCGTCGTCGTTCAGACACACGGCTGCTGCTCGCACACTTGGCCTCTGTACTGTTAGATTGCCTCGTTCTCTTTATATGCTGTAACACTGAGATGCTATGAAAATGTTATTTACTAATAACTTACTATGGAGTGAGTTCATGATTAAAAAAGGATATTAAGTCAGCAATTCTAATTTCAGTCTCCACTGTTTTTTTGTGTCATTTGTTTAGTTAAAAAAGTTAAGCCAAGCAATTACCTATATTTTGCCAGAAAACCTTGTTAAAATTTTTCAGCAGAGAGGTCTCATATTTATTACTTCTTTTTTGATTGTGTACTGAAAGTATTATTATGCTAACTCTCTCTGACTGTGCTACAGGTTTCATCAGCATCTACTTTATCTAATGTAATATTTTCACCTTGGTGCTGAGGCATAATTGTTGATGCCAAAAGATCTCACCCTAGTAAAAAAGGAATAAACAGTGTTTCCATCACAGGTAAGAAATAGTTTCTCTTATTTTTTCCTAATTCCAAAAATGTGTTTGGATAAACAGAACCAAGGGAGAAATTGCTTATTCTATCCCAGATAAAACCCAGAGTAAAGGAGGCATCACACATTTATGTAAATTTACATAAAAAGTACATGAAAACACAACAATGCTCTAGCATCAGCGATATCTCTAAAACACAAATAGCCATTCCTTCCTTTTGAAAGTCTTTCTTATTTTGAGGAGTCCCTGGAGTGTGGCTGACAAGCAAAACTGAAGTTGTAACAATCTGCTTGATCAAGTGTCTCTTCAACAAAGGTCCATAGGGAGTAAACAATGTTTAATGAGATTTTGAGGATGATGTGTTAGACTAAAGTTTCTGTCAGACACAGAGTTCTCTTATTAATTATGCCCACCTCCCTGAGACTGAGCAGTATTTTCCTATCTTAAAAAATTGCCTCCTAAGTACACAAGTTCATAGCGTAGAAAGTAAAGGCTGCCACCACTTTTTAAAGATAATTTGCAAGCTGAAATCAAACAAGATGGATGGGTCATCTATATCTAGAATCCTAAGGGCTCCTCTGATTTCTGGGGATTAGAGAAGAAGCTAACTTAATCGATGTGTGCAGAAAGGAGGGTGTGAGGTGAGGAGCATGAGACGAGGCCCTTGAAGCTGGGGTAGAAGGTCTTGAAGAACGCACTGCTGTGCCCTGCAGGTGGTTTGAAAACATTATACGTGAAATGAGTACACATTTTTGGTAATGAATGGGCCTCACTGAAATAGAAGAGATGAACATATTGTTCCATTTCCCTTCAGCTGACAAAAACAAAAAAAGATCAACCTCATTCATAAAATTTAAAATTAAAACTATAATTAGATGTTATTTTCACTTATCTAGCAAATACTAAAATTTTTATAGCATAATATATTATGAAATACACTGAGTAAAAGTAAAACTAGTCATGGGAGGGGAAATTTGGTATAACTTTTTGGAGGACAATTTGGTGATACTGATCAAATTTAAAAATGTATTTTTCTATTAGAAATTTCATTATCAAATATTAATTCTACAGATATATTTACTTTATATGCATAAATAAATGTATAAAAGGATGGCCAATGCAACACTAGGCAATGGCAAAAGATGGAAACAACCTGACCACCTACCATCCATATAATGGACTACTCAGCAACTGTTAATAGTAATGTAGTAGATCTATGCGCACAGTTAGGAATCAATCTCCTTGCTATATCATTAAGGGTAGTAAGCAAAAAGCAAAATGGGTTCTACTAGATCCTCACATTTAGGTGACCACATAAAAGGTATCTGTCAAGAAATGCATGAATAGGTGTTGTCACCTGGGAAGGGTAATGAACAATTGAGAGATTGAGGGGCAAGGGGACTCACGATTCATGAATATCTTTTGCTACTTGAGGAGATTTTTATTCATGTGCTTGTATTACCTATTCAAACTGATTGTATTACCTACTCAGTTTTTTATAAAAGACTATAAAAGGAAAAGTTATCTAAAAATAGGTTGCAAAGTCAGGTAAAGGTGGCTACATTTTACTGATAAGATGACTCTGAGAAGTGGTTCTCAAACATCTTGGCCTCAACCTCTTTTCACAGTGTTAAAAAACATTGAAGCCCCAAAGGAATTTTGTTTCTGTGAAATATTCCTAAAAGTTTAAAATGTAAAACTAAGACACTTAAAATATTTATTTACTAATTCATTTTCAAAAACAATAATAAACACATTTCTACAAAAACAATTGTTTTTCAAAAAAATAGTGAGAAAAGTTAATGTTTTCTATTTTTACAATGTCTAGCTTACTAGAAGACAGCTGGATTCTCACATCAGCTTCTGTATTCCGTCTTTTGTGACATGACCTGTATCACATTCTGTAGCTACTGGAGAACTCCACTGGGAAAATGTAGGAGGAAAAGGGAAAAGGATGCGTTGGTGTTACCATAAAAATACATGTGGTATCATGGAATCCCTGAAAGGGTCCTGGGACCATGCTTTGAAACCCACACCAGAATAAAAATAAAACAATACAACTGGCTTGACATGAGAGAAAAAAAATTACTTTCTTTGCTGTAGTATACACTTTCCAGAACTATCTCCATGAATAATGTTTGCCTGCCCTAACACAGGCTCCTACAGCTCAAAGAAGGTAACTGTGCTTCATAAAAGCAATATTCTAGTGTGAACAACCTGCCAAGTTCAATTTTCCAATGGCACAATTGTAGCAAAGTATTCTTTCAGTAGTATAGTTTCCCACATTGTCCAAATAGTGTTTTCTCTTTGGAAATAAAAATCTAGCTCCAAAATACTAATATTTTAATTTAAGAGATATCAAATCCCTTCCCTATTTTCTCTAAAACCACCATATTCACATTATTGAATCTCTGTAGAATGGGAGTTGTAGAATCTAAGAGAGGAAGCCTGTAGGGGTTACAAAAGTCATAATTAATGTGGCAATAAATAGCAGTTGTTTGTCCTTTCAGCAGCTTTTTAGGGCATGTGCTCTGTGCTCATTTACTGTGCTCTGGGCCGGTGATGCAGTGGCGAGAACACAAGCCTGCAACCTGTCTTCAGGGAGCTGACAGTCTGGCTGAGAGGCATGAATCAGAATGTCTCATAACTTACTAACATTCATGAAATAAAACTAAAGTAAGCTCTGAAGGCACATTACAGGGCCTGCCACCTACTGCGGTTTGGAGAATTGGGAACATATTCTCAGAAGAACTGAGATTTTTAGCTGGGATCTGAAAGAGGTATAGGAGTTAATAGGCAATAAGAGTGGGGGTTGGAGGAGTTCTTCCAGGCCAAGGAAACAGCACATACAAAGACCAGGAGGCAGGGGGTTGGTGTGGTCGGTCCCAACTGCTGAAGTTAGGTCAGTGTGCCCAAATCACAGAAAGCAATGTCAAGAATGATGCACAAGAAAGCTGTCAACGTAAGTGGTGGTCAGGTCGCACAGATTCTTGAATGCCATGGTAAGGATTTAAGTGTTTATACTGAGAGCAAAAGAGAGCTGTCCAAAAGTCTTATGGATGCTTGTTAGAGTTGTATCGGTACGTTTACTGCACGCAAGACAAGGTGGCCTTGCATCCAGCCTAATGGGTAGTTTCCTCGTGCTCCGATTTCAATCAACAATGTGTGTGAGGTCCTCGCAGAGTTTTACTTGACATTTTCTTTCCACTTGCTGTCAAAAGCTTCAAGGAAAAGTGAATTTTCGAGATGATTATCTAAGAAATGTGTTAATATACCTCCAATCCTCAGATTCTAAGAGTTTTGTCCACAAATCAGTTAAGAATCAGAACTGCCCACAGCGGGACTGCAGTGGGGTCGCCTACCCTGAGTTGAGCTTCAGTGTTCCACCTTCAGCTGTTAACAAAGGCAGCTACAAGAAAATACCCTATGGTATTCGCATGTAGATCTGCTGCACTGTGTTGTCATCACAGGGTCTGTTATATTATCTACAGTTTCTTATAAGGTTGCACATAGAAAAATACACTATTAGAATGTAATACCCCCAAAGACATGGTTTCCCCTGAGGAACTGGTATGTTTCTTCTTTTGCATTAATGAGAACAAATTAAATGGCCACACTGGCCCAACTGTGACTCTCAGAATTGACTTAAGTTCAATGGTATTCACTATGATGACTCTTATGCTTTTTTGTCTTTGCTTCATTCCAATTAGACTTTGCTTATATTACATCAACCTAAAATCTATCTCATAAGCCATATCTAATCCTTTTATTGAGTGACATGTGGAACTCATATATACACACATAACAAACTTACGGCTTCAGTTCCAAAAGTTTACCCAATATATTGACAAGGGCTCAAAAAATAAGTCCAATGCAACCATTTCTTAACAGACACCCTTTCTTTTAACCTTGCTGGGGTAGGTGGGACAAAGAAGGGTTATTAGCTACCTGTACCCCTGCAAGAATGACCAAGTGTTACATAAAATGTAAAATAATGTATGCTTAAATAAAGGCTGTATATTTAGCTTACTGATACAGTTTTCAGCATAAAAATGAGGCCAGTGGCATCACACATATGGGCCATGGCCTCACTCCAAACTGCCGAAGCTCATTCTGGATCACTAATGATTTACAAAAGGCTTATTCACCATTGCTGCCAAGACAGGGAGAATGTATTGAAATGTACATTTCAGAGCCAGATTTAATGCTTTTTGGTCTAAGAAAGTTGAAGCCAGGACAGTGAACCAGAAAAGAGATATGACAATGAGACTAGAAAACCCTGGAAAATATTCAGGGAAAAAAAATCAAATAAGAAGGCAAGAGATGCATAGTTGTCACTTGTTTTTGGATACTTGTAATTCATGATCGCTGCACACAAATACTCACTCACACAAAACTGCATTAGAACATGGTTATGGTAGGCAGAATTCCCAGGTGACCTCTACTGATTCATGCCCTTGCTATATTCTCTCCCCTTGAGAATGGTCAAAATCTACAACTTGCTTTTAACAAGTATGGCAAAGGTAGAGTAGTTTTCAGATGTGATTAAGGTATTAAATCAGTTGATTTTGTTAATGCAAAAGAAGATCATCTTGGGTAGGACTGTTCTAAACAGGTGAGCCCTCCAAAGGAATTCAGAAACTCTCCTGCTGGCCTTGAAGAAGCAAGCTTTCATGAATTTTCCAACTAGAAGGAAATAAATTCCACCAATAGCCACATGAACCCCCAAATTTACTCCATCTTTTGTCCTACTTACCTTAGTTAAAGATAAATACATTCATTTACTGGTCCAAGAAGCAACCTCAGAATCATCATTGACTGACTATGCACTGCTCCAGATCCCTTCTAAGATATTATCACCAAATCCTACCACTCCCTTTTAACTTTTTCATCACATTCTTTAACTTAGTCTCTACTGCCACTTACAAGCTCTTATTTGGAACAAACAAGTCTTCTTTTTGATCCCCTTGTCCAAAATTTCCTCACCATCTCCCCCAGACCACTCTGCTTTCCAATCTTAGATGTGGTCTCCAGAATAATCAATGGGAAGAAATGGAGCGAATAGAGTAGAACCTGACTGTGAGGCGATGGGGGGAGAAAGGCTAGAGATGAGACACTAGATGCACATAGGAGATCACAGACAAATTTACAGACATTGTTATGAATTGAAGTTATCCTAAAATTAATAGAAAATCATTAAAAGATTTATGATAGAAGAGTGATAAATACAAAATAAAAATAAAAACAAAAAACCTTAGCATAGTCTTCCCCTGCAGGCAATCATTCTACATTTGGAAATGAAGTGTCTATCTTGAATCAGCAAATTTCTTGAAAGGAAAAGCTGCTTACTAACTCTGAGGCCTTGGATAGATAAGTTAAAGTCATATTCTTTTGGCAAACAGAATTGGGAGGCTGAAATAATAATTACTGTAAGGGCTTGGCATTGTAATGGTTCAATGAAACTTAGTTCTCGTTCCTTCTGCTCCCATTGTTCTATGGCAAGACTTGAAACAGTATTAATTTTATGGATTAATGTTACATTCAAGCTTGCTGAGTGAGTTTGAACTCAGGGAGTGGGCATATGTGAATGGCAACAAAGATTACATCTAACTAGCAGCCAGTGAACTAAATTAGAAGAAAAAGAAAGCCATGCTGTCAATAGGGAATATTTTTATATTTGGAAAATTGAGTTATGACTGCTCAGTAGAAATAACTCCACCTACTGATATGAAATGACATAGAATCTGGGTCCCCTCAATGAAAATGGAAGGATTTCTCATATGCCACCTCTATTTCCACAACTCTCACCTCCAAAAGAAAAAAAAAATCCCACTTAGAATCCATATCTGTCCGTCCCCAAATATTCTCGAGAATGAAGTGGCCATTTTTAACCAACTACTCTGTATATAAATTGTCAAAAAAATTTCTGGGCTGAAACACTAAATTTCTTCCACTTCTTCATTTCCTATCCCTTCCTCTACCTACAAGAAAATATATTCTTGGGAAAAACCGTACTATGTGGGCCCAAGTCAAAAAAAAAGTCTAATTCCAATTCTCTAGTCTGAGACTTGGAAGGAAAAATTCTGACAACTTAAGCAGAGAGCAACAGGACATTCTTCTCATCCTTCATACCCAGATGACAAAATTTTTTAAAGGAATGACATAAATAAGGATGCCCAGGCAGATCTGCTGGTCATGTGGGAACAACACTTTTTAAGGCCACATTCACATTTTTAGGATGTGATTATTTGAACTGTGTAGAAAAGTGTCAGAGCTACTAACTGCACAGCACACCAGATGTAGGAGTGGGATTTGCCACTCCAAATATGCTAAAACCTAAACTGAGCCAAAAAATCTGAAAGGAGAAAATATAAAGAGACTTCTCTTCTCCAAGGCCGAAAAGGGCATGAAATTCTATGGGGTCCAACCATGTGAAATTGGCAAGATTTGACAAGTTTTACCTACATAGATGGTTCAAAGTAGAAAAGAGAGAACTGGCTTTAAGGCATCAGTCTAATGACCTACAGATGTCTCTAACCCAAACGAACAAAAGCACACAAGCAGAAAAACATGCAGATATAATCAAAATGCCATTATTTTACACTCCTTCCAAAAAATGTTTTTTATGTTTTTAATATCTAGTGACTTATGCCAATACTTCTATTCTAACAACATGTTCTTAACTAAATAATAAACTTCATTGGAAAAATCAAGTAATATAACACAAAACAGCCTTGATACTTTGTTCATATTGCTTTCAGAAAAAGCAAGACTCAGAGTTGTTGATTCCATTGAAATGTTACACTGTTCAGATACTGCCATTCACTCTAGCTCTTGACATCTCCAAGTTCCTTGCACAAACATGTTTATCCTTTTTATACATTTTGAAGAAAAATTGAAATATGAAGACTGGTGAATTCTAATTGTACCAGAAGGGAACCTCAGTTGTCAAATAGGTGTTCTTATTGCAGAGATAATCTTCACTTAACATGATTGGAAAGACTATAGATAATAGAGTATTTACCCAAGAGTGATAATATTTATGGAAGGGAATAGACCTACTGCATTTCTTTTCTCTCATTACTGGGCATTTTTTATCCATTATTAAATGAAATAAAAGTGCAATAATTAGTTAGGGGATACCCAGCATAAAAGATTTAAAATGTGACATCAAAAATATGAGACATGATTGGAAGGAATGAAAATGAAAAGTTTTAGAATGTGATCAAATTTAAGGTGCTATTAATAGACCATATATACACAGAGCAAAAACTTATAGTAAAGATAGAAAATAAAATGAAGGAAAAAGCTAAACATGATATGAAAGAAAGACATCAAAACACAGGGAAGATAAAAAGAAAACAGAAAGGAACTATAAAATATGAGAAAATGCAGTTCCATTTTTAATTTTTTTAGGAAACTTCATACCATTTTCCATAGTAGCTGCACCAGTCTGCATTCCTACCACCAATGCACTAGTGTCCCCTTTTCTCTACATCCTCACCAATACTTGTTGTTTGTAGATTTATTGCTGATGGCCATTCTGGAAGGTCTGGGAATATATCCTACAAATCTCAAAACACCAATCAGAAAGAATATATGCATCCATATGTTTGTAGAAGCATTATTTAAAATAGCCACGGTCTAGAAAAAGCCAAAGTGCCAATCAGCAGATGAGTGGATAACAAAGCCATTGTATATATTTACACAATGGAATTCTATGTGGCTGTAAAAAAGAAGGAACTCTCATCCTTTAAAATAGTGTGGATAGACCTAGAGAATATTATGCTAAGTAAAATAAGCCAGTTAGGAAAAGGCAAAATCATATGATCTCACTAATATGTGGAATCTAATGAACAAAACAAACTGACAAGCAAAATAAAATCTGAGACATGGATACATGAAACAGGCTGACAGATGTAAGAGAGGAAGGGGGGATGACTGGAAGAGCTTAACCAAAGAACATTTATGCACACATGCAAAACCCATGGACACACACAACAATGTGGTGAAGGCTTGGGGTGGGGTTAGTGGATGAGGGAAAGGGGAGAAAATGGGGGATATCTGCAATTGGGCCAATAACACAAAAATAAAATAAAGAGTAAAAATGTAAATAAAAATGCCAGTAAACAACTAACAATATGGCAATATGTACATACCTATAAACAATTGCTTTAAATGTAAATGTACTAAATTTTCTAATAAAAATGCATAGAGGGGCTGAATGGATTGATTCACTGCAGGAGAAAGGATACACATAGGCTTAAGGTGAAGGGATGATGAAAAAATATTCAATATGAATGGAAACAGAAAGCTGGTGCAGCTACACTTACATGAGACAAAATAGACTTTAAACTAGAAATCAATTACAAAAAAAAAAAAAACAAGAGAAAAAGCAAAAATGTGGAAATTAAGCAACATGATATTGAACGACCAGTGGGTCATCAATGCAGTCAAAGAGAATTTTTTTTTTAAATCTAGAGATAAATTAAAACATAAATACAACATACCAAAATCTTGTGATGCAGCAAGAACTGTTTAAAGAGAGAAGTTCATAGTAATACAAGTCTACAACAAGAAATAAGAAAATATACTTAAAAATAAAAAAGAAAAGAAAAATCTGAAATGAACTATATAACTTTACATCTAAAGGAACTAAAAGAAAACAATAAGAACAAATTGAAGCCCAAAGGTAGTAGAAGGAAGAAAATAAAAAAGATCAGAGTTGAAATAAATAAAAAGAAGACTAAAAACACAATAGAAAAGAACAATGAAACTTAGAGCTAATTTTTGGAGAAAACAAACATAAATTTACAAACCTTTAACAAAACCATCAAGTAAACAAAATCAGAAATTAAAGAGAAGTTAAACTAATACACTAGAAATACAAAGCATCATAAGAGACTACTAGAAACAATTATATGCCAAAAAATTGCACAACCTAGACAAAATCGTTAAATTCCTAGAAACATATAATCTTCTAAGAATGAATCATGAAAAAATATAAAATCTGAATAGACTGATTACTAGTAAGAAGATTGAATCAGTAATCAAAATCTTCCCAACAAATAAAAGTCCAGAATCAGATGATTTCACTGTTGAATTCTGCCAATCATTCAGAGATTTAATCCCTATTGTTCTCAAACTCTTCCAAAAAATTGAAGAGAAGAAAATAATTCCAAACTCATTTTATGAAGCCAGCATTCCCTGATACCAAAACTAGACAAGTACATCACAAAAAAAGAAAATTACAGGCCAATATCTGCAGGAAACATACATGCAAAAATCATCAAATTTTTAAAAAACCTAACTCAACCTATGTAAAAGTATAATGCAGCATGATCAAGTGGAATTTATTCAAGGATTTTAAGAATGTTTCAGCATCTGCAAATCAATCAATGTTACAAGACAAATTAATTAAATGAAGGATAACATCATATGATCATCTCAATAGGTGCACAAAATGCATTGATAAAATTCAACATCCATTTATGATAAAACTCTCTACCAAGCAGGTCTAAAGGGAACACTTCAACATAATAAAAGCCATATCTGAACAACACACAGCGAATATCATATGCAACAGTGAAACCTGAAGGCTTTTTCTCTAATATCAGGAGCAAGACAAGAATACCACTCTTACCACTTTTAGTCGACACGGCATTGGAATTTTTAGCCAAAACAATTAGGCAAGAAAAAGAAATAAAAGGCATCCAAATTAGAAAGAAAGATAAAAAGTTCTCATTATTTGGTATTATATGTAGAAAACCCAAAAGACTCCACCAAAAAATCTATTAGAACTAACAAATGAATTCACTAAATTTGCAGAATATCATTTCAATATACAGAAATCTGTGGCATTTCTGTATACAAATAATAAACCGCATAAAAATATTTACAGTTGTATCAAAAATTAAATGTCTATGATAAATTTAGCCAATGATATGAAATATCTATAAACTAAAAACTACAAGGCACTAATATATCAGAGTTTTGGCCAAGATGGAGGTATAGGTAGAAACCCTTTGCTTCCCCACACAACCAAAAGAAGCATAACAACCAAGTTAAAAACAACAAACAACCAGAGCTGCCAGAATAACACACTGTGTGGAATTCCGACAACCATGGAGTTAAAGAAACATTCATCCAGACTGGTAGGAGGAGTGGAGACAGACAGCAAGGGAGGTGGAAAGGACCCCCTGCAAGGTAGCTGACCATGCAGGAGAGGAGGGACTGGCCAATCAGTAAACTAAAGACTCAAAACCTCTAGCTGCAAAATACTGTGGGGGTTGCGAAGGCGGGAGAAACTCCCAGTTTTACTGGAGAGTTCATTGGGAAGTGGGGCTAGAACTGAGTGAGCCAGTGGCATTGTTCTCTCTTGGACCCCTCCCACACAGACAGCGCCACATCGCAACAAAGAGGGTTGCCCTGCCCCCTTACACGTTTACAGCTGTGTCAAGACAAAGTAATATGGCCTGAATGAAAGAACAGATCAAAACTCCAGAAAAAAAAAAAACCTAAGAGATGAGGAGATACACAACCTATCTGATACAGAGTTCAAAACACTGGTAATCTGGGTGCTCACAGAAATGACTGAGCTCAGCCACAAAATGAAGGAAAAAATGAAAGCTACATAAACTGAAATAAAGCAAAACATATGGGGAACCAACAATGAAGGAAAGGAAACCAGGACTCAAGTCAATGATTTGGAACAAAGGGAAGAAATAAACACCCATCTGGAACAGAATGAAGAAATAAGAATTCAAAAAAATGAGGAGAGGCTTGGAACCTTTGGGACAACTTTAAGCACTCCAACATCTGAATCATAGGGGTGACAGAAGGAGAATAGGAAGAGCAAGAAGATGAAAACTTATTTGAAAAAATGATGTGGAAAAACTTCCCTAATCTGGTGAAGGAACTAGACTTACAGGAAATCCAGGAAGCCCAGATTTTCTCAAAGAAATTGGATCCAAGGAGGGGCACATCAAGGCACATCATAATTAAGTTACCCAAGATTAATGATAAAGGAGAGAATCTTAAAAGCAGCAAGAGGAAATGAGACAGTTACCTACAAAGTAATGCCCATAAGACTATCAGCTGATTTCTCAAAAGAAACCTTGCAGGCATGAAGAGGCTGGAAAGAAGTATTCAAAGCCATGAAAGGCAAGGACCTACATCCAAGATTACTATATCCAGCAAAGCTATCATTTAGAATGGAAGGGCAGGTAAAGTGATTCTCAGATAAAATAAAGTTAAAGGAGTTCCTCATCATCAAGTCCTTATTACATAAAATGTTAAAGGGACTTTTATCTAAGAAATAAAATAACAAGGGGTTAATATCAAAAATATATTAAAAACTCATACAACACAACAACAAAAAGAAAAATATCTAAATTAAAAATGGGCAGAGAATCTGGAGCCAACAGGCACATGAAAAGATGTTTGTCACTAATTATTAGGAAAATGCAAATCAAAACAACAATGAGAATATCACCTGACAGAATGGCTTCTACCAAAAAGACAAGAAATAACAAGTGCTGGAAAAGATGTGGAGAAAATGAAACCCTTGTGTGCTGTTGGTGGGAATGTAAATTAGTTCAGCCACTATCAAAAACAGTATGGAAGTTCCTCATAAAATTAAGAGCAGAAGTACATATGATCCAGCTATTTTTTGGATATTTATACAAAAATATTGAAACACTAATTCAAAAAGATATATGCAACTGTATGTTTATTGCAGCCTGATCTACAATAGCCAAGATATGGAAACAATCTTTGTTCATTGATGGGTGAATGGATAAATAAGATGTGATAGATTGATATATACAATGGAATACTATTCAGCAATAAAAGAGAATGTGATCTTGCCATTCATGACAGTATGGATGAACTTTGAGGGTATTATACTAAATGAAATAGATGAAGAAAGAAGAATGTTGTATGATTTCACTTGTTAAAATCTAAAAAACAAGCAAACCGACAAAACAAATGAATGAACCAAACCAAACAAAAACAAACTCATGGATACAGAGAACAATCTGGCACATACCAAATGGGAAAAGAGTTAGAAGGTAGTCAAAATGAGTGAAGGGGGTTAATGGTATGGTGAAAGGAGGTAACTAGAATTTGACGGTGGTCACTTTGCTGTCTATACAGATGTTGAATTTTAATGTTGTACCTGAAACTTATGTACCAATTTTTCTTCAATAAAAAATGTTTGGGCAATCAGGAAGCAATAAAATACAGCACAATAACACTGGTTAAAAAAGAAAATACGAGTAATGAAAAGCAGGAAAAGCTTAGCCAATTTTTCCAATGATTTTATATGAAGAAAAAATGGGGTACTTTCTCAAACACAAACAAGGGCACACATACACCAGTGCTTGAAGGATTTCCTGGGATGAATGGATAGAGAATTAATTGACATTAGAAAACAAAAACTGGAAAGACTGTCTTAGCTGATATCTAGTTAGAGGAAGGGTGGCAGGGAGAGAGAGACACATGGTGTGGAAAAAAAGTTGAGTAGCTTTATGATGTTTTCTAAGAGGAAATAGTTCAAAGTGTTATTTTTTACCTTTTTCAAATGAGTTGAGGAACCAATTTAACTAAATTAACACAATTAATTAGTGATGACCTGGAATAGAACGTATCTACCTATCATCAAAAAGCATTTGTTATGCTTGATATAATGGCACAAGTGACTTATATAAAACAACACCACTGCAAATTTCATCAGTCAACAAGTCAACATCATTTCTATTTATGAAGTCTCTCAAATGCACTTCTTTTCTACTCTTACTGCCATAGCTTTAGTTTTAGACTGCATAATTTGTTCCTTATCTGGTTGGCTGCAATAAACACCTAAATCACACCTCCAATTTCTTCCCACTCCATGTTTCATGTATTTGCCAGCATAAGGTTTAAAATAATCAAAGTTAAACACAGAATTTCCCTACTGAAAATCTATCATGGCATATCTAACATCTTCAGAGGAAAATTGAGAAATTTTTAGCAAAGCTTTATTTCCTTCTTCTCCCATTCTTCCTGTAATTCCACCCCACGTAGACTGAAGTCCCTGTATATTGAACGACTCTCAGACTGGTACCGTAGAAAATACTAACTTTTAGATATTCTTACGTTTAGCTATCTATATAACAATTCTGATTATTGAGTGAAAATCAGATTACAGTGACATCCTGGTTAACAAACTGGTAGTGGACATTTGAGGAGATAGTTACTGTATTTCAGTTTGGTCTTCCAATGTTTGTAATTTGCTTGCATTTATTTTTTATAAGTACATTTTTATAATAGACAGAAGATCCAAAATACTCATTAATTAACTACATCAAATATTTAAAGCAAATGCTTAGACACTGGCAGCATCCAATGCAATAAACAGGCTTGCCAGGCTGGTTGAGGGCCATGTTGATCTATGCCATTGCTTTTTACAGACTCTGACTATGTCCTCAATAGCTTCTTGATGGGTTCAAATATTTCTAAACTTTTTCCTGACCCACAGATGTTGTGACAAACATCCAAAGGGGTATCTGATTCAATATTGTCAAATCAACCTAATTCGGTGAAATCAGTTCTTAAAAAAAAATCTCTGGGGAAACATTACATTGAACTTGCGTGGCTAAGTTTACCAACCAGGTGAGTGGTCTAGTTACTTCAGTTGTTCATGTAGTCATGTCTTAGAGCTGGCCAAAGAAGTAAAAATGTTTGTTAAAAGTACTTTTATATATATATTACCAAAACATACTGTTTTTCTCTATCTTATGTCCAATTATTGAGGTACACAACCAATTATATTTGAACTCACTGAAAATTGAACAGCACTCTATCAGAGGGGATATGGTAATATAGTTGAGTCTAGGGTCTCCATGGGAAGGCTGTCACTAAAAACAAACAAACACAAAATTGTTTTCCCTAAGTAGATTTCCTGAAATATTGCAATAGTGTGATTATTAAATATTTATATGACCTATTATTAATGAATTTATTACATTCCTTGGTGACTCTGTCTTACAAAATATTCCATGTCAATGGAAATAATGACTCATTTAACAGATTCCTGCTTCGCTACACCAAAAGTAATGTTAATACACACAGTATAAGAATAACATTTATTAAAATGTATTTTCTTAGAATAATAATTTTTACTTTTATTGTATTCTTATTCCTATAATTGATGCAGTTCTTAGACCATTTGATTCAGCTACTCTATACTCAGACAAGAAATACATTTATTTTTATTATTGGGTTTTACTGTCACAAAAAACAACCAGATGTTGAGAAGTTGTGGATGATTTATATTTGTTTGAATCAGATTGAACAATAAATTTTAGCAATTGCTGTGGAATCAACAGCATGGGTTTGCTGTTATATCCTCTTTTCTTTGATATCTTCACTTTACCTCATTGTATTTGTTTTATAACACAATCCTTTGCTTTTGGGGGCAGGTGAGCACAGTGGGATAAAAATAAAATGTTAACCTAATAAGGGGATAAGCGAAAAATAATCATTTTTTTAACCAAAGTAGAAAATACATAATTTTTGCTTATAAAAGCAACATATGCTCATTTTAAAGGAAAATAAGTTAGAGAAAAGAACATAAAACAGAATATCAAAGACTTCATTAAATTTCTTCTCTTCACACATCTATCACAGTTTAGTGCTTTTCTAATATAATAATATGCTATTTATATATATATCACTTGTACTATAATGTGTATATACACATATTTATAAATATAGGCACACACATATATAAACATAACCTCATATATAAAAATATAAGTATGCATTAATATACACAAGTAATAGTACCATATTGTGTAATCTAGTGTCTAAATTATTTTTCACTTAACTCATAAGGCTTATTTTTAAAATTCTTTATTTAATCTTTTCCTTGTTCACATACAGTTATCTCTAACTTGTAGGGTTTATGATTGCATTTCAATATAGATGGGTATCTTTCATTTAACATCTATTAGTCTATTGCAGTAGATATAAGATGACTTATTTTACCAATTCTCCATTGAAATATATTTGAGTGTTTTCTAAATGTTGACTAATATATTTAATGTTGCAATATAGTACTTTTTTGCTTACTTATTCAGTTATACTTTTAGGCTCAGTTCCTAAGCATGGAATTATTAGGTCATAAGTATGCACATTTAAAATTTTGGTACATATCATTTGGTTATCCAACACAATTTTTGTAATTTACACTCTCCATTAAAACTATATATAAGAAAATGCCTACTTCTCCACATCTCCTCCAATTCTTTTGAATTATTCATCTTTTAATATTTTTCCAAAATAAAAATTTATTAGCATTAATGTTTTAATTTTTACTTTTGTCTGTCTGTTCAAATATGTGTTATCATTAATCTTTCTTCCTTTTTGAATTACCTTTTTCACATTCTTACAAAGGTAGTTTTTTTTATTGTTATTCAGTGACAGTTGTCCCAATTTTCTCCTGTTCCTCACCCCACCCTGCCCACCCCTCCTTCCTGCTCCCACAGTCAATCCCTGCCCTGTTGTCCATGTCCATGGGTCCTTTATACATGTTCCTTGATGACCCTTCCCTTTCTTTCCCCCATTGTCCCTCTCCTTCTTCCCCTCTGGTCACTGCCAGTTTGTTCCTCATTTCCATTTCTCTGGTTCTATTTTGTCGCTTGTTTGTTTTATTCATTAGGTTCCACTTATAGGTGAGATCATATGGTATTTGTCTTTCACCTCATGGCTTATTCACTTAGCATAATGCTCTCCAGTTCCATCCATGCTGTCCTGAAGGGTAGGAGTTCCTTCTTTCTCCTGTGTAGTATTCCATTGTGTAAATGTAGCATATTTTTTGATACACTCATTTACTGATGGGCACCTAGGTTGTTTCTAGCACTTGACTATTGTAAATAATGCCATGAACTTTGGGGTGCATAGCTTCTTTTAGATTGGTGTTTCAGGATTCTTAGGGTATAATCCTAGCAGTGGGACCACTGGATCAAAAGGCAGTTCTATTTTTAGTTTTTTGAGGAAATTCCATATTGTTTTCCATAGTGGCTGCACCAGTCTGTATTCCCACCAACAGTGCACTAGGGTTTCCTTTTCTCCCCATCCTCACCAGCACTTGTTGTTTGTTGATTTGTTAATAATGATGGCCATTCTGATGGGTGTGAAGTAGTATCTCATTGGGGTTTTAGTTTGCATCTCTATGGTAGCTAGTGATGTTGAACATTCTTTCATATGTCTATGGGTCCTATGTATGTGTCTCTTTATGTCCATCTATTTTTATTTTATGTTTTTAATATTTTATTCTTGATTTTAAGTTCTTTTTTGTTACAGTGTGAGGTAAGGGTCTTTTTTTATTTCGATAAACTAATAAACACCATATTTTAAATAATGTATCCTAGTCTTAAAAATTGTGAATCAGGGCCTCATGGGAATCTGATAAATGCTCTCCACAAAATGCACATCAATCCCTGAATGTAATTAAAGGCAAAGATCCCAAAATTAAGAGTATAATCTGTAAAGGAATTTCTCTACATAAAAAAGGACACTATTCCATCAAGGTTATTTTTATTCTGATGCTGTTTTCTTACAAGCTGGATCCAAACTGCTGTCTCTCTTCATAATCATTACAATTTCTCCCTGTCTTCATGGTCTTAGTCAAATGATAGGCTTCTTCTCATCTGAAGCCAGGCCATATGTACCTCACAGTATGATGAAAAGATCTTCAGACTAGGAGTTCAAAGGCTCAAGTCTGAGTTCTAACTTTGAACATGGATATGTATCTATATCTCTGAGAGTCAGTATTCCCTTTGATCACCTATAAGATGAGACGAATAGCACTAGTTCTGTTTACTTCATAAAGAATTTTAAGGTATTGAAATATATCTTTTCTGAGGGAACACAAACTGAAAAGACAGGTTTCATTATTATTATTTTCACATTTAAATGCTCATCATTTGCTGAGGACCTATATAAACCATATGTTGTGCAAGATCCTATATGTACTTAATGGGGGGGTGGGCATATAGAATTGCAATTGGCAGCTGCTGGAGCAGCAATTTTCAACCCATGTGCCATAAGAATTTTTAAAGCATGCAATACCTGACTCGTCAGGGGCACTGACCTCTTGTCCCTTAGATTGTCAAATTAAAAAAATGATAACTACCAACACAACAATAGTATTCAGTGTGAATAAATAAAAATTATACCTATTTTTTGTCAGATTGGTGTGCCGTAGAATTTAGTAATTAGTTGAAAATTGTGGTGCTAGAGGTATCTACAAGATGTAATGTGAAAGCCCAGAAGAAACAAAGATTACTCTGCTCTAAGTACACCCATGTAAGGGGCAACATCTGAACTAAGTTCAAGAAGGTACTCATGAGTTTTCCAAACAGATAAGGAGGGGGTGGTGGAGGGCACAGGGGAAGCAATTGAGAAGAAATAAACAGCTTCAGAAAGAAAAAGGTGTCAAAAGACAGAGAGCTCAGCACATGGCAAAAAATTGAGTGTGGTGATTTCACAAGTATTACGGAAAAGGATGAATAGCAAAGACTTTCTATGAGAAAGAGAGGGCTAACATTTTGAAGAGTCAGACTAAGAAATTTAGATTTTAACTTGCAGGGGAAAAAATCATCCAAGCCTTTCAGAGAAGGGGATGATGAGATTGGGTGGCCTGGAGTGTGAAATAGATTGGCGTCAGGAGAGACTGGAGCTGGAGAATAGTCGGGGAATATAAAGTACAGTAGAGGAAATATAGTCAATAATATTGTAATATCTACATATGGTGCCTTGGGTCCTTGAAATATTGGATGAAATACTTTGTAAAGTATATGATTGTCTAACCACTATGCCGTATACCTGAAAGTAGTACAAAATAATACTGATTGTAAGCTGAATTGAAAAAACCATTTAAAAAAAAAAAAAGGTTTGTTGCAGCTGTTTAGAGGTCAGATATAAAGGCTTAAGCCAGGGACATGGCAATGGGAGAAAAGAGGTATTTCTGGGTAGAATCAAGAGACATCTGCTGTCATTGAGATCTGGGAGTCAAGGAAGAGGAGGAGTCCATGGACACCACTGGCTGGACACCACTGGAGGAATGGTGATGCCCACACTGATGATGATCCATACAGTAACTCTAGGTGTGTACTTAGATTACAAGGCATACTTTATTTCTCATTTAATGTCCAAAGTGATATGGTGAGGCTCATGGTGATGGGGGTATGCATGTGTATGGAGTCAAATCAGTTTAGCTGATGAGTTTTTAAGAAATAATGTGAAATTCCCTCTTCTCTGGGAAAAATTGGATTTCCTATTTTTAAATGTAGAGAAATGTTCCTCAGAGTAAAAATAAACACAACATCTTTTGAAATATAATACAGTGCTATTTGATATAATCCCTTAGCAACATGCCTGTTATGAACCAGAACTACTATTACAGTTATAGAATCACATATTATACATTTTAAAACTTGTAGATAGAGAGTAAGTAGTGAGAGGGACATAATTTTACAAATGACTTGAGGTCTTTGAATTACTGAAAGTTGATAACAAGGGTTGAGTCTTTTTAGACTATTATTCTGTATGATGTTTAAAAAGTCTCCCCAAGATACTCTCCAAAACCCATGTTGAAGTTTAGAGATAGAAATTAGTGACCAATTCATCATTGTGTGTATATGAATATATCCAAGTTGGAAAGTGAAAGAAAGTCTTTTCTGAAGGAGTCTCTCTTGCTAGTATTCGAATATCCCATTTATTCACAAATGCTTTTTTTAAAGTAATTTTCAGACTTTTGGTTTCAGGCTATAGTCTGGAAGATGGGGACAGTGATTGTTAAAATAAAGCCACAATGAGAAATGTAGAGTAATTGTCAGGAGATAGGGAAAACATAAATTGTAGTTCTCATTCTGTCAGTCAACTATTGTGTTGAGTTAATCCCTCAGGACATGTGTTTCTTCAAGTGTAAAAGATGGGCAGTGGGAAGCTAGTTTAGCTTAAATCTAAGCCCCTTACCATTTTGACATTCTATAGTGTTCATGGTCTTAGAGAAACGTGTCTTGTAGACATTATTGGTCATCTATTTCCCTGCTACTGCTCCGTAAGTGGGCAACTGAACCAAGAGAGTCCGATGAAAAGGAAAGAAGGGCTTAGGTGTATTCCACGCTTGAAGGACAGCTTCTCATCGCTCTTTCCCTTCTACCTCCTCCCTCTCACCATTTCTCAACCCGATGAAAGACAGAAGGTACATAATTTCAAAACAAAGAATATAAAAAGGTGACAGAGCCATTATAGTTTTCTTCTGATACACCAGTCTCAGAACATACAGAAATTGTTGAAATCAGGTTTTTTTAAGTCTAACAGTGTTTTGGCAATATGTAGGAAATGCGAAATATATTAATTTAGCCAAACATGTTTGCAATTAAATATCTTTAATGGATGTATATATTAAAATTCAAAGATGGCAATCTTTGGCCAGTTATCCAGATAAAGTTACTGCCCTAGATAGTGTTTCTCAGTGGATTGAGCAACAGCCTGCAAACCACAGAGTCGTCAGTTTGATTCCCAGTCAGAGCATATGTCTGGGTTGCAGGCCAGGTCCCCAGTGAGGAATGGTTGAGTAGCAACCACACATTGATGTTTCTGACCCTCTCTTTCTCCTTCTCTTCTCCCGTCTCTAAAAATAAATAAATAATATCTTAAATAAATAAATAAATAAATAAGTAAATAAACAAATAAATAAAATCCAAAAGGATCTTTCAGATCTTTCCTAAAATCCAAAATCATAGATTCACTGATATAGACCATTTAAATGACCAAATTTTCAATCAGTTACTTTGGTAATGTGAAACTTAAATTTTGCCTCATGAAATTAGATTATCACTGCATCCTTTAATGAAGAAAAAATACATTGAAGAACTTTGATAAAATCAATGAAAAGCATAGTGAGTATTATGCTAAATAAGCCAGTGAGAGAAAGAAAAATACCATATTATTTCACTCATATGTAGAATCTAATGAACAAAGCAAATTAACAAACAAAACAGAAACAGACTCACAGATAGAGAACAGACTCAGGAGGTGTAGGTTTTAGGGATGGATGTAAAAGGTAAAGGAATTCAACAAAAATAAAATCATTGAAAAACAATAGAGAAATATTTTTTATAACCCACAGTAAAAAAGTAAAAATCTGAATTTTTTGGTATTTAAGTATTGTAATATAATCTTTCCTTTTATTTAGTATTTTAGGTTAATATATTTAAAAGTAGAATGCCAAATAAATATTTTATAATATACATAGGATTTATATTGCATGCAATTATAGTTTTTAGCTATGTTTTCTTCTAAAATACATAAATCAAATGTCATATTCTTGATATTTAAACCTCTGTCATCTAGAATGTCTTTATAGCACCTAAGGTATCACCTAAAGTATTTAAATTTCCAAGCAAAATTTGTCAATTTATTTGAAGTAAGCAACAACAAACAAAAACAGTTTACTCTTTTCTCTACCTTTCTCCCTTGTCTCTGGCAACCACCAATTCCTTCTTTGTATATATGAGCTTAATATCTTTCCTTTGTCTATATAAGCTTGGGTATTTTGTTTTTGTTTATGTCTTTAAATTCCATATGTAAATGAAATCATATGGTATTTACACTTCTCTGTCATATTTCACTCAGCACACCTTCTGTGTTCATCCATATTGTCATAAATAGCAATATTTTACTTTTTATAACTGAATAAAATTCCATCTTATTTATCCATTCATTCATGGACACTAAGTTGTTTACATATTTTGGCTATTGTAAATAATATAATATATAAATATACCATCTTCTTTATTCATTCATTCATCCATGTACACTGGGGTTGTTTACATATCTTGGTTATTGTAAATAATGCTGCAATGAACATGGTGGGGGTGCATACTAATATATCTTTTCAAGTTAGTGTTTTTGGTTATTTTAATAAATATCCAGAAGGAAAATAGTCAAATCATATGGTAGCTCTATTTTTCATGTTTCGAGGATGCCGTACACTATGCTGCACAGTGACTGCACCCATGGACATTCCCACCAACAGTCCACAAGGATTCCTTTTTCCCTACATTTTAGCCAAAACTTGTTTCTTCTTTCTTTCTTTTTCTTTTTTTTTTGTCTTTTTGGTAATAGTCATTCTAACAAGTATGAGGTGATGTATCATTTTATTTTTATTTGCATTTCTCTAATGATATTGAGAAGAATTACTTTGTGTAAAAAGAAGTCAAAAACTAATTTATAATTTATCATTTCAGTTAAACTGTTGTTACATTTTGAGAGCTCTTTGTATATTAGGGACATTACCACTTTGTTTATATATAGTAAGTATTGAGGTTTTTATCAGTTAATAAATTGTAACTCATCCTTATTATGCTCTTTTTTCTTCCTGTATAGAAATTTTCATTTTTATGCAATTATGTCTTCATTTTGGATTTCAAGTTTTGCATACCATGCAAAGAAAGGCCTTTTGTACAAAACTGTTAAAACAATTTTGTTTATTACTTTCTTGTAGTATATGCACATGTGCCACATATTTACATTTGAATTTAACTCTTTGATTCATCTAGAATGTAAAACATGTGAAGTAGCTGTAGTTTTAAAACTGGCTAGCTTATTATTCTAGTATTATTTATTTAATTAGTCATGTTTTCCTCATGGATGTGAAATGTTTCACATCAGGTACTACATTCTCAAATATACCTGGACTTATTTCTGTACTCCCTGATATATTTTATTCAGTGCCATCCATTGCTAATAAAATAATAAATTTAAGTATTACTAAACTTTAAATAATAAAATGATTAATTTGATATGTATTTTTAAATGGTGTTTTAACTTTTAAAACTATTTCATTTGGCTTTCTTGGTGACATAGACACTCATTTCCCTGATAATTTTATTATTTCAGATTCTTTCCATGTTGAGATTAAAAAATAAATCTACCTAGTTAGGTTTAATTTAATACAAAATTTATTTATCATACCTACATTTTCCATGGAATCAAAAGAACTGACTATGAAATGTCTAAAAATTGCCTCTTTCCTTTTTATACAAGTTTCTTCATTAAATCAAGTTTACCTCTTTCCCATTGCTTCATACACTGTAACAAAGTCTCAAAATTTCAATCAAGGTACAGTCTGGAAATACTACCACACACACTAAAATAGTCTGTTAAGAGACATGTTTTTCTTGGTAATCCACAGGGAATCATTCGTCCATCTATACATGAGGATTTTTCAGATACGTTAACTGGACAGACAAGTTAAGCTCTTCATTTGGATGATGGCACACATGTGCACACACACATACACACTCACTTTGCATGTATCTCTCACTTTGCTTATTTTTAGAAGATCACTGAAAACAAACTGCAGTGTTTTGATTAGCTTTAATTCTCTGAACACTGTTTTATATGTATCAGCATATGCACTGCACAAAGTCAACAAATACACTGGTTTGCTTCTATGGTGATCATTACAACCAGTGTAACAGCTGGGATTTCAAAAATTAAAAATAAAGGTTAAAATCTCTCATTGCATTGAGCCTAGGCTGTTATTCTTTTAACAAATGGACTTAAACTATATCTCCGTTTTGGTTCATTTGGACTTCATGTCCCATGGTATCAATCAATATCAACTTCATGTTTTATTTTACATACTTCTTGATGCTGTTAACACGCCCAGGTTCTGCATCAGCACATTTATTTTAGGAGCACCCACTGCCTTTGCTGAGGCAGGAGACGTGGGTTTCAGTCTTAGCTGTGGCACGCACCGTTGAAGTGCTACTGAATAAGTTACCTCCTCTAGGGCTCAGTGTTCTTATCTGTAAAATGGAGACAATAGCATTTCATCTCAGTGTTGTTAATGGGTTCAAATAAGTTAGTAAATGTGAATTTTTTTATAATTTTGAAGCATTAGTACTGTTCTCTTTAAAAATAAAAGTAATATTCATGTCCTCCTTGAAAACTACATTTACTTGCAAAGGCAACTCTCATCAGGAAAAGATTGACATGTAATGTAGATGTCTTTGGGAAATAAATGATGTAAAGAATTTTAAGTTAAGTATACTTAGAATGACACTGATTTATTAAATGAGCCACAGTAGAAGCCGTATGTAAATACTACACACCTTAGTTTTCTATGAACCATTCAACTAACAAATTTTGAATAGAACAATTAATCAGTGTGGAGCTCACAGCAAAAAATAATTTCAAATCAATGATGCAATACCTCTATTCCAATTAGCTTATTTCCCCCTCCACTCTTCCAGACATACTCTATTTCATTAAAATGTGAAGTTAATTAAGAGACTCTACAAAGTAAATCAACCCACAGATTAAGCTAGAACTCTTGTTCTTAGTTAATGTTTATTCAGGGCTTAGTTTAACAAAAATTTTCTGTTAATAGGCCAAATATACAAAGTGCCACACTTGCCTTTATGGAGGCCCACATACATGGTACTCAACCCACTTCTTCAAACGAAGGGTAAAACTGGATGCAGGTGTTAGCACTCTGGGCCGTAAAAATAAAACTCCCATATAAATTTATAAATGTTTGCAAATCATACCAATCTTCAATTTTTCTGAATTGAGAATAACTTCAGTTCTCATTCTTTGTATCTAACAGGCACAATGACATAATCACAAAAAATGTCCAGTAACTAGGGGTGTGAGGAAGGCCAAGGGTGTGAGGAACATGTGTGCACATCAGGTCTGGGATATTCTATGTGGCTGGATTTCCTCTGACAGTAATGCATACAACACACAGAGACATGCTCATGTGAAAAAGAAAAAGAAAGAAAAACTCACGTTTGAACATTATTAAGATTTTCTGATAAATGCATCCCACTGGCAATTAGAGTTGGGCAAACAATCTCAGCCCAAGGTTTTCCATGCTTCCCTACCCAGTCCTGATTTACAATTTACAATTACCTATCACCCAAATATGTGGCTTGAACGTGTAGCCCATCAATGCCTGCCCACATCTAAGCTTAGGTGGCAACAGCTCTACTTTGTCATTAGGCATGCCAAGATCAGCAGCTCCTGAAAGCTTGTGTGTGTGTGTGTGTGTGTGTGTGTGTGTGTGTGTGTGTGTTTGCACCAGCACTTGTGTTGGGAGGAGATTCTCAAGTTGAGAGGCCTGAGGCATGAAAGAAAGAAGCTGGTCCGGGGTGCCCAAGAAAGGGACCGAAAGTGGGCCCAACTTCCACTTCTATGCCAGAGTTAAGAATCTGGATAAGGGGGTTACATGGTAATGGGGAAAAAAATACTATAAAAAATAAATAAATAAAAATTTTTAAAAATCTGGAGCCGACTCCTCAGAGCAGCTGTAATTGGTCCTTTACACTACTCATTTCCTCAGAAAAGGAGCCGAGCAGCATCTATTAAAACTCCGAGTGACAAGCCGCTTCCTCGCCCAGTCTTCCGGAGCACTTTACGTTAAGGAGAAACCACTATAATCAAATTTCTGAGTCTCTGCCTGCTGCTGAAATGAGATGCCTTCTTCCTGGGACTTTGCAGGGAGGCTCCGTACACACCACACACCGACCCAGTGCAACTCCACAGCGCCCTCCCTCCCTCCTTCTGTCTCTTAAGGATGGCTGAAGATTTTGCGCCAAACTCTCCAAGTCACCCACGTGTTTGTTCTCCCTTTTCGTTGCTGTTCAGTTTACTTCCTGACTTGACAAAAGAGAAACTCCAGTTGTTTTCAAGCTTTTAAACTGTAATCCTAGGATCAAGCTGTCTCAGCTGTACCCCGCCCCCACCCCAATGAGATCAGCTCCTGCAAAGCCCCTCACTCTGGGAGAGTGTACAGATTACTGAGTATTTCCCTGGCTCAACCTGTTTCGCCCCCCCCATCCCCCACCACACACACATCACACACTCACACTTTTCTTCTTCCTCCACCAGAGCAAACTGAATTTGACTGTTTAGTCCCACTCGCCAGTGTGGAATGGAAGTGGGTGGGGAAGGGGGTGGTGGGTGGCATAGATAACTGGGAATCTCTCTTTCTCTCTCTCTCTCTTACACACACACACACACACACACACACACACACACACACACTCCATTTAAGCTCCACTTTCAGGATCTCTCACACACACCTGAATCGTAACCTCTCTAGTAAGGACAGACACGCCCCTGCTCGCCTTCCCCAATTCCCAGAATAGAATTCGACCCCGGGTCCAGGATTGTTGGTGATAAATAGACCAAGGAGGAGAATTTGAGAGGTGACCCCTGGCTGGACTGGGGGAGGGGACGCTTCCACTCACCGCCTGAGTCCCTGGAACGACGAGGGCCAGGACATCCTGGATTTCTTCAGGCCGGGCCGGTGGCCAGTTTCCACGGCGTAGGAGGTGCGGTCCATGGCGCCGCAGTACAGGTAGCGCTCGGT
Organism: Tonatia bakeri; assembly: GCA_004024845.1. Lineage (NCBI taxonomy): Eukaryota > Metazoa > Chordata > Mammalia > Chiroptera > Phyllostomidae > Tonatia > Tonatia bakeri. Next base: position 63,255 of record PVIA01004767.1, on the reverse strand, counting down.
GTCCGAGTAGCCGCGGTGCCGGACGCGGCCGGTGGCCCCGCTCGAGGCGTAGCGGCCACGAGCCGCCCCAGGAGCCGTGGGCGGCGGCAGGGGGGGCGGCGGCGGCGGCTGCAGTGGGCACTGGGGCTGGGGCTGGGGTGAAGGCGGTGGCGGAGGTGGCGGCAGGTGATGATGGGGGTGCAGGAGGCGGAACTGGGGCTGCCGGGGCGGGTACTGGTGGTGCTGCTCGTGCCTCCAGAGGTGCTTGGGGGCTTTGAGCGTGGCCCCGCGGGCGCCGTCGCTGCCGTCGCCGTTGCCCGCCCGGGCCGGCACGCTACTACCCTCCGTCTCCATCCCGGCTCGCGGCTCCGCGCCCTGCTGCCCAGCGGGGCTCACTGGACTGGCCCGCACGAGCGCCTCCCCGATGCTGCCGCCGCCGCTGCCGCCGCTTCTGGAGCCGAGCAGAGGCTGGGCTCAGCTTCCTACTGAAACCACCAGACGCTCCAGGCGACCGAGAGGGGGCTCTGCCGGCGGGAGGGGGTCACAGAGCGCGACAGGGCTCCCTCCACACTGGTTGTGGCAGGGACACGCTCCTGGGTTCCCAAATCACCCAGACTAGGGGGTGCAGTGCGCGGCTTCACCAACGGTGGGTCCCACCTTCTTCCCTTTCTTCTTCCCTTCCTTCCTTTGGGCGCCGGCAGCGAGAGCAGCAATTGTTAGCAGCTGGAGCTGTAGGAGCTGTATGTAGAAGCAGCAGCAGCGGCAGGGGTAGCCACCGCCTGAGTCCCAGGCACCAGAACCCCGATCCCGTAGCAGCTGAAAAGTTGGACAGCTCCCGACTGGTGAGCTGGAGCTGTGACTTTCTCCGAAACCACCCCAGCCAGTCAGGAGTCAGACCTGTCCCTCTGATCCTTCCCCTCGCCTTGCCCCCGCCTCCTTCCCCCTACTGCCCGCCACTGCCCCTGAGGTTTCCTCTTCACCTGCGCTTGCCTCAGTCTTCTCTGAGAAATGTAGTTTGGTGGTTCCCGGCTGATTTTCAGAGCTTGTTGACGATCCCTCTGTTGGGGCTTCCAAAGATAAGAGATGTGACCTGGCAAAGTTGCCCGGAATGGTGTGTGTGTGTGTGGCGCTGAAAAATTGGATCTTACTGAAGATCCAATATTAGGATTAATTTGGCCTCTTGCCCTGATATGGAATTAAATATTGTGTGGATCTTTTCCATAGTGGAGAGAATGGCCAATATTATCTTCTTGAAGATTTCCTCCAGCTGGAAATATATCGTTTAGCTGTGGCTTCTGTGACTAAGGTCCCCAGGAGTGGTCCTAGATGGAAATCAAGGAGAGCCTTCACCAGCGCTGAGCCAGCTGGCCACAGTTCAGACTGGGCACCTTTTCTATTCCAAACCTCTGGTCATCTTCAGTGGTTTCTATAGTCAATGCCTGCCTGCAGTTTTGCTTTTCTTCCACTTCTGCAGAAGGACACGGTTCAATTACCAAAGCATTTTAACACATGTTGTGCCATTATTATTCCACAGAAATTAGTCATATTTGACACTAAAATCCAAATTTGATTTTTTATTTGCCTTCTTTTATTAGTATTTTCCTCGATGTTGAATGTATTTAAGAAGCCAAGAGAATTTCAGAGGGATACATAGACTTTTTTTCTGTATCTTTTCATATTACCACATTGTATAAAGATCAAATGTCATTTACTCGTTGTTAAAAATAATTCTAGAATTAGACTCTGTGGGAGTTTCCACTGTACCATTCATTATTTTATATATAAATATATTTAGGACTCACAATAGCTTGTTGGCAGTGTAATTATTCTATTCTTTGCATACACTCAATGTTAACATATTGAATATGTACTTTTTATGTCTACCATATAATGAATACTAAAATACCAGAATCAGAAACCATCTCTCATTCTCTAGAGTGCTAGAAATGCAATGTTTCCCATATAGTGAATGCTCTGTATCAATACCATTTGGCAAAAAACATCAATGAAAATAAATGCTCACTTTGTTCATTAGTAAGAACAGTCCATGAAATGTATAAGTGCCTCCTCTAAGTGGGAGCAATTAAATTTAATATTGTGCAAAAAGACGCTTGGCATCTGTTTTATGAGTTTCTTTTTTTAAGGTAGAAAATATTTCTTTCTCCAAATGTGGCCCATACATAAGACCTGGAAAAGGCTGTGTCTTAAGAGAGCCGAGGCAGCCTCCCAAGCACCACTTCTGTCTATGGAGGACTGAAACCTACTCTACTAAGGCATGCTCTCTGTACAGACAGAAGTGTGACTAATGGCAGCAGCCAAAGCACTTTTCATGCCTAAGAATACATGGAGCTGGTATCGTTCCAAACAGGAGAGGAGAGTAAAGGAAGTGTTATACAGTGTAAACTGTTTTTGCCCCCTTTTAATTCATTGTATTATTAACATTTAGAACCATTTCAAAGAAGTGTACAAATTTCTTCTTTCCTCTTAAATGCTTGCACCTTTCCCTTCAATATAACAATGGCAAAATACCTCTATCTGAAACTCTTTTCCTTTCTCAAATACTAATAGTACAAGCACTGCATAATCTTTTTTCCCAGAATAAATAGAATAATTCAAACCAAACTTCCTTTTCACTGCCTGGTCTTTCCTTCCTTTTAATTCATGGACACTTACTTTTTCCTATATTCTCCATTAATTTATAAAAAGATTCCTTTTTATTTATTATATAATTACAATCCAGGTGCATTTTAAATATAAGAAAATCATTTAAGTGTCTTCTAACATTGTTCTCAACTTTAAGAGTTTTCAATTTCTCTTATAGGTCCAAAAGATTATTAATATTAGCTATTTATTCTGTAACCTTCAAGGTAAGATAGCTTGGGTTCCAATCTACCACTTTGTATCCATGTGACCTTAGATAAATTACTCCCCTTCATGCAAAATAGTATTATTATTGCTTACCTCACAGAGTGTTGTGATTATTTAATGTGGTGATTTTAGTACAATGCCTTATACATAATAAGTGTTTAAGAAGAGTTATCAGTTTTGATTATTCCTGCCAGATGTGGAGAAATCCTAAACATCACTTTAATCAGTGGTTCCCAACTTCGGCTGCATCTAAGGAGTATCACTAGGAGACCTTTAAAAACTTGTGATGCTGAACCCTAGATCAGTGATTTCAAATTTTGATGTTATCAGAATCACCTGGAGAACAAATTAAGAGTGAAAAGACCCAGGCTTCTTAGATAGGATATGACAGGATAGGGCTTGGCACTTGGTTTTACCAAAGTGGACAAGGTGATTCTGATTCAGAATAAAGTTTTAAAGCTATTGACCTGACTAGACAAATGAAATCAGTATTTCTGGGGTGGGGAGACGACCCAAGCAGGATAATTTTTTAAAAACTTAGGTGATTTCGATATGTCAGTAACTACTGATTCATACCTACTCCCTCATTATGTGGTTGCAAAAACACTCTTGGTGCTCTCAGTTGATTTGTGACTCAAATACTTTCTGGAAAAACCAGTTCAAGAGCCCAGATCTCATGAACATATACAGGTTAACTATTACTCTAGTTGCCTCTATGATAAAAGAAAATTTTGTACTGTTAAAAATCTAGCACTCCCAGTCTTCCACTTAAAAACTTGTTTCATTAACCTTGGGGCTGCCTACTCATATTTAAAACAACCAATAAATGGAAATATTCAACTGACCCATTGGTTTCCCATGCTTATGTATTAAATAAATTATCCATTTTTATCCCTATTGATTGACCATAGATGCTGAAGTTTTATGGGAACAGTCTGAGAGGCTTCTTATGAACTCTTGGGTTAATGTGGAGCATCCTTGAAAGCTTTCACTATTCTCCATCAGCACAGATGAATAAAAAGTAGAAATTTAAGGTAAATACTGAGTGTATTTTTTCCTAAACAAACCTGAATAAGCAGTTAGTTGGTGCCTTTAGCATGCGACTGTGATCATCATACACTGCCATCATTCTTTTCTGCCAACGCATTTCGAGTCTGTCTAGTGGTCCAATCAATCTTTCAATGTGCTGCTGGGTAATTAGCAAGGGAGAACATTCCTGTCAATAATGATGGAGAGTTCTGGCAGAAATGATGTCAGTTTAAAGCTAAGAGAGAACAAGACCCATTTCTATCCACAGCTCAGAATTTAATAAGTTATGATAACTAAGGGTCCATTTCTAACTTGGTAATGGGAGGAAGACTTAAGTGAAACTTTCTTTTGGCATGTATCCTATGTATACTTGAGTATACACGTGTTATTTTATTTGTTAGGATACATCAGTTTGACACCAGACAATCAACATAAAACTGGACATTTTCACCATCAGATATTGTCTTCCACAAGGCCAAATTGCTACCTAGTTAGAAATATCCAAAGGATCCATACAAAGTCTTAGATTTCACCTAGGTCTTTAATACTTTGTAGAAAGAGGCTTAGGGTATTTCCTTAAGATATATGAAGGGCTTGTAAAATTGTAAAAATAAATGTACATACATTTGATAGCATTGTCAATCTTTTTTTTTCAATCAAAATTCCTATTTTAATAATAATCAAGACCAGGCCTTACTTCTTCAGAAAGTTGTCCGTGACTCTCCCAGGCTGAGTTGAGTCTCTCTTCTGCTCACTTGGGTTTGCTCCTAACATAGTCCTTATGAGGTCCCTGTGATTGTCCTCCCCATGAGGCTGTGTGCTCCCTGTGGAGAGGGTGTCTTACTCATCATTCTAACACTCGTGCCTGGTGCGTGGTTAGTGAAGGTTTATGCATCAATGAAAGTATGATGGAATGAATCCATGAATGGGGGAGTGAATGAGTCAGTGTAAAGATTCATGATGAAAAATTTGAACCAATAAGATGTTAGCAATGGCCTGTTGCTATAGTAATTTAAAAGAATGATATATTTGCCATTCTGCCAAAAATATGCTTTGTTTAATTTTATTATCTTGATTGCAATATTCCTCATTCAACACCAAAGTTAAGAATATAGTGAGTTCAGCTCACTTCTTGTAAAACTATGCTTTCTAGCAAATATGCTTTAAAGCACAAATGATCAGACTGTGCCCAAGACTTCACTTTATCCAGAGAACCAAGAGATTTCTCCTTTGGAATTAATCTATGAGCTCACAGATTTATGGCAAATCATGAAGGATGCAGGGTAATACATAAAACAGAATTCCTTGTCAGGAAACCTTTTAAATTACATTATTCCAATCCAACATTTATATGTATACAAGAAAGGCCTTAAAAAAAAGGCTGAATGATAAACATGATAACATTATGGAATGCAAACACATGATTCTGTGATATGACAGGAAGCCCTCACTCAAACCTAGTCATGCCGGATAGCTTCTCTTCCACAAAGCATACAGCAATACACAGGTGGGTATTATGCTTATTTTTCAGTACTCTGAAATGCAAATATGCTTAAAATGCAAAGATGTAGTCACACATTAATTTATTAAGTAAGTGTATTTTCACCAAATACCTTCTATATTCCATGTTAATACTATAAGTACTAGTACTAAATTGTTTTCAATATACCAGGCCATTTTTCAGTAGTTTTTCTATAATGCAAACAGCAACATGCAATCAATGTTAAAGTAAAAAATGTTGTATTCGAATACATTTGCCTTTGACCAGCACATGGATATAAATTTAGCAGCAACTGGTTGTTTGGCCCTATGGGGTTTAGTACGACCAGAAACAAATTCTGTAACCTTCCAATGACTCCACTAACCAATTCAAATTGGAAAACATTGCTTATATACTAGATCAGCAATTTTCAACCAGTGTGCCACGGTGGTGCCACAAGACGTTTTAAAACATGAAACACCTGACTGTGTAGTCAGGGGCTTTGACCTCTGTTCCCTTATGATATCACATTAAAAAATGGCAACAGCCAACACCACAATAGCCATCCAGTGTGAATGAAACCAAATTATACCTACTTTTTGTCAGATTGGCAAAAAAATATATTTTGGGTGTGCCACTGAGTTTTAATTAGTTTATGTATGCCATGAGATGAAAAAGGTTGAAAATTGCTGTACTATATATGTCAGTTTTCATGAAGACTGTGGTATTTCATTGAGAAACATAAAAAAGTTATTGCTTTCCATGGGCTAAGTGTGTTGTGGGGGAAATAAACATAAACAATCAACTATAATTCAGAGACGGGGTGGGCTGTGGTGGTGGTGTTAGGGATATGTAGTGTCTGCTATGTAAACACAGGAGGAATATTCAATCTGTAAGCCTCAGTGAGACTTCACAGAGAGTGAGACATCGAAGCTGAGGTCAAGACCTCAAGTGCAAGTTGAAATTAGCTAATTTCATTTTGGACTAACATATATGTTTGACTGTGTATGTGTGTTTATTGGGGTGTTAAAAGGATAAAGACATTCTGGGAAGAAATTGGCACAGAAAAAACCTTATAGATGAGAGAAATGGGGTTTTGGACACTCAAAAAATGGCAAATAATTCTTTAAATCTGTAAGGACAAGTGGGAAAGTGTGCAAGCATCTGATAATGAATCACCTCTTATGAAATGACTCCTTCACAGAACATGGTATAAATTACCAAACGGGCCACTTTCTGAGTGGATCAGGTTTTAAGGGAGGGTACAAAGAAAGGAAAACTTGAAGATATCATAGGTAAAAAGGAGAATAGTAGATAGTGTGGTGCCCCTGAGAAGGCAAAGGTATATTAAACTCTAAGGTATGGATGGAAGGATTTGTCTTAAACTAGACAAAAGCCAACATTTCTATGTGACAGAAGGAAAGGGAAAAAGGATAAATTCAGATGGAAGTACGTTTACTGCATTTACTGCATTTATTGAAATTTAACTTTTGGCATTCTGCCAAACAATTTTTCTACATTACTTTATTTAATCCTGTAACAAGGCACTTCTTTATTCACACTTTAACATTTTGAAAACCATAATGAGTCTTTTAACAGTGACTAAAAGAGACTGTGCCAGTCTCCCGAAGATGTTGAATACAGACTATGTGACCTTCACCTGACTGTCTCGACATTAATTAATTTGTTTAACTAAATTCATTGAACACTCAATATATGCCAAACACTTAGTTCTGGGGAAAAAAGTGAATAAAACTGAAAAGTTATAACTTTTCTGTTGTAATTAGAAGAGAAGAAACATACTCAAACAAATGTATAAACATGCCAGATGTGGCTAAGGACTGTAGAGCACATTGAAGCAAATGAAGAAGAATATGATATTTGAGAGTACTGGGTGGCCAAAGGAGGCTTGATAGGGCAGCATTGGACAAGATGCCTAAAGGAAGTAAGGTGGTAAGCCAGCATTGAAGGATAAAGAAAAAGCAAGTGCAAAGACACCAACATAGCAACAAGCTTGCTGTGTCTGAGGAAGACCAATGACCTGGGGTGAAGTGAGATGGAAGCCATCTGGAAGCACAGATAGATAAGGGAGGGCCATGCTGGCCACAGTAAGGACTTTGGATTTGTTATTTGTATTCGTAGAGCTACACATAGTTGGATTTTATACTTAATTATGTTTGATTTAGATGACTAATATTCACTTAAAATTTCTCAAAAGACTATATAGTATAATACCTCATTGAAGAGATAGGTTATTCTGCATGTAGAAAAAAATTAAAATATGCCTGAAGACAAAGATTTACTCCAAGCAAAGAAAACATTTCTTTCAGGTAGAAAGATTATACTTCCATGTTTTATTGTAAAGTAACCAGAGGGGATGTGGGAGAGAAGAGTGGGGAGAAAGGTGGGGAGGGTTTTCAGGAACATGTGCAAAGGACACATGGGCAAAACCAAAGGGGGGTCGGATCAGGGGTGGGGAGTGGGGATGGCTGGGGTGGCAGGGAGAGGTGGGGGCAAAGTGGAGACAACTGTACTTGACCAACAATTAAGAAAAGAAACAGTATATTCATAAGTGTTTGAAGCTATATATTGTTATATTGTTATATCATTGAAATATCAAGTCACAGCCAATCCTATGGCAGAAATACAGTTAAAATGAGTAGATATTACCAAATCCCTCTAATGGGATTTTGATCACTCAGGTGCTAAATGTCTGTGTGTCAAAGTTTTCATCTGACTTTTAAGAGAGAATGCTAAACTTCAAGTTTTTGATAATTAAATTTTTAAAAAATATGACTTCAAATCTCACTCTCAAAAATGCAAAAGAGTTTACAAGAAGTAGCCTGTTTTTGTAAAACTAAGACTAACTACCAAAGGCCAAAAATAGTGAAGAATTTTTAGATTCTTAACATGAAGAAAACTTAATCTAACACTTTGAGATGCTGAAAAGTAACATGGTAGACACTGGTACAGCAAAATGTTTGCATTTTGTACTCACTTAAGAAATTGTAAATTTAAAGTAATATTGCTCATTTTATAAAATTCATATTACATGCAGTTAAATATTTTAATTAAAGTGTTTCTTAAAATAGGGGTGTTTAACATGAACTCCGTGTTACACATGAAGAAGTGAAACCTAATAGAAGCAATTATTTGTCTAAGGTCAGGTTCTTGCTTGTCATTAAAGCCCCAGTTTGAGCCCTGGTCAATCTGAGTCTAAAGCTGTGGTCCTTTCTGGATGAGAAAGGGACAAAATAAACATAGAACTTTTGAAATTAAAAATGGATGAGTTGTTTACTAATATCAGTGAATGGATAGTTTAATACAGAATTAGAGAGCTGAAAATACACTAGTTAAAATATTAGAAATACCCTTTTCAAGGGATAATGGGCAAATGCTCATTATTAATACTTCTAGTCAACAGTAAACTGTAGTTCCTAGACAGGGCTAATTACAAGAATCAATTGCTCTTCAATTTGCCAGCAACTGGTAAGTGTCATACAATTTACACACATATACACACGTATAAACCTTCTTAGGAGTAGACATAATAAAAGGTATGTAAGACCTTTATGGAGGAATATTTTAAACTTTAAAAACCTGTTCAAAAACCTAAATAAGTAAAAAGAGATATCATTTTCATGAAGAGAAAGAATCAATGTAATAAAGAAGAATTTTTTTTCACAATATGATCTTTTATCAAAATTCCAACAAGGTATTTTAAGAAACTTTACATGCTTAGAAAAAAAAATTATATAAAAAGAAGAACAAACAGGTGAGGGTATTTTCCCAACCAATTATTAATGTCTATAAATCTGTAGTAATGAAAACAGTAAAGTATTATCACAAAATACATAAAATGTTCAATGAAGCAGAATAAAAATCCCAAACATAGACCTCTATAACACATAAAAACTTGATATTTGAGAGATTGCCCCCTATGGGAAAAGGAACAATTAATTATCCAATAAATGGTGCTGCAACTATCGGTTAGCTATAGGATAAACCACAAATCTTAATTCCCATATCATATAATAAACAGAACTCAATTCCAGTTATAACCATTTAAAAAACAAAAGCATGTATTTAAAATATTTAGAAGGAAGTATTACAGAATGGTATTATGATATTTGTATGGGAGAATTTCTTTTTTAAAAGTTACAAAAAGCACTAGCAGGAAAAAAAAGATTGATAAAGTACTCTGACATTTAGAATGTCCACCCATCAGCAGTGATCTTTAAGAGAGAGGAGTCATAAACTGGGGAAAAAAATACTGCAATACTTGTATCTCTCAAAGGACTATTTTAAAATAAGTATACCTATAAATCAATAAGAAGAAAACAATAGAAAAATAGGCAAAATACATGAAAAGGCATTTCACAGAAGAGGAAAACAGAATGGTGAAAAAACAAGAACAACTGATCAGTCTCTTTAGTAATAAGGGAAATGCAAGTCCAGAGCACAGCGAGAGGGCACGCAACGTCTGTTACCTTGGCTCCGCTGTAAGAAGCCTGATGATGACATGTGTTCGTAAAAATGTACATGAATGGGAACTCACACACTGCTGGTGGGGAAACAATTTTTATTACCTGGTAAAGGCAACTACTCACAAATTCATTCACAATTTCACTCCTGGGTACTTAGTATAGAGAATCTCTTCTCACACACACACACACACACACACACACACACACGGAAACATTTACCTTAATGTTCATAGCAGGATTACACATTATAACAAAAAGCCAGACACAACCTCAGTGTTATAAAGTAAAATATATATTCTGGGATATTCACAAAAGTGTTATATCATGCAACCATGAACTCCTACACCAGGCAACTAGGAGGACTCTTAGAAATGCTTTGTTGAGTTAACAAAGCAGCTGGCACACTACAAACACTATCATTCTTAATAAGGTCAAAAACAAGAAACAAATAAGAAAATAAATTCTTAGAAAAACGAAGAAATACAAAATAGTGTATTTTGTGCAATGCACATCTAACTAATGTGCACATGAGCCTACAGGGGATTTCACTGAGATGCAGATTCTGATTCAGTAGATCTGGGGGCAGGGCTAAAGTTAAACTCCCAGGTGACACCGGTGCTGCAGGTCCATGTATAGGACTTATGTTGCAAGGTTTTAGAGGATACATACTTCTCTGACATTTTATGAAGTGTTTAAAAATCAATTGCTATAAAATTCACAAATTTAGAATCATTGTTACTTGCTGAGTGGGGCAGGAAAAGATGGTCAGTGGGAGAAGGAAGAAACTCACAGGTAGATGCAATGTATTGATACTATTGTAGTTCATAAATAAGATGCTCTATAACCTATATGTCACAAAGATTATTTTGCATAGTATAATAAAAAACATAAATACCCACAGGCAAGGACCCACATTATCATCGACAGAACAGATGAAACTGAGGGGGTTAGGAACAGGCAGTGAGTGGGCATGTGGTACAGACTACTCCATCTTTAGTAAAGAAAGATGCAAGCCATTTGTAAACACTCTCTGTTTGTAATCTCCCAAAATTAAGTCCCTGAACAAACTTTTAAAGCTGTGACAGCATAAAAATATGATTTACCCTCCTTGGCATATGTGTATCCATAATATTTACCCCCTCTATCTACTATATTTGAAGAAAGTTTCCTTGCAACAGTTCAAATATCTTTCGTAACAGTGTTCCTTATCATATATCATTTTAGCCATCAGCAAACCTCACAGCAGGAATTAGTAACAACTAATAAAAACTCAGGGTAGTTGCCTAAGAATCAAGAAGTGGGGTTAGCAGAAAAGAGAGCAGGATTAAAATAATTTAAAATAGAAGATGGATACTGACAGAAAAAAATGTTCTGTCTTCTCAATATTCTCCAAACTGTTTTGGCATATCAAAAACTGCAATACTTTGCTGAATCAGGCCACTCTTTAAGGTTTAACATCTCTAAGAGGTAAAAAGTATAAGAAAATAAAGGGCAGGATACCTAAATTTCACTGATAACTAACATGTTTGTAGTTTAATATGAGCCAAGCATATAGTTCTGACTGCTGTTGAAGATTTAATTTATTATGATCGTTAAGGTACAGATAAACTGAGGTTCAGAGAAGGCAGTAATTTGTCCAAGGTCACACAGGTAGCGTGGGTGTAGCTAGGGTTACAATCCACTCTGCCTGTTGCAGGGCTTTTGCTCCAAGTTGGTGTCTCTGCTGCTTCCCTGCAGTTTCCGTACCTGGTCCTCCATCAGCACGTCTTGTACCCACAGGCATTTCCAATTTCCTCGTGAATGAAATGAAACATTTGGTTAAGCGTATGTGTATAAGGATCAGACAGAAGTAACTTGAATCCCCCAAAGGTGAGTGATTTGGGGACAAGTTTTGTAACTTTTCTAAGCCCTAGTTTCCTCATCTATAAAATAGGATAGTGAGAAAATACACATGATAGGATTTTGTAAGAATTAAATAGAGTAATTCAAGCATTTAACCTAAGGCCTGTCATTGTATTCACTTAATAGAATTTGCTGCTGCTGTTGTTATTATGATGATGATGATTCTTATTAAATGAGATTATACCCAGGTCTGCCTTTACTCCAGATCTTGTACAAAATACTGTGCAATTCCAAACACACACACACACACACACACAAACACACACATTCTCTTTTTATTGCTTTTCCCCTCCTCTATCTCCCTGAATCCGAAAGCAATTATGTAGGGAAACACAATGAAAGAAACTCTAGCAGGAACCCAAATTTCAGGTGCCTAAAATAGAAACCTGCAATAGATAAGGGAAGGGGGAGTTGCTTCCACTGTACAAGAACAAAGCCATTCTAGGATTGAGCGATCACCTCTGAATTCATTAGCTTCCAAGAGGTCTGTAAATATTTTTAGATAATTATCCAAGACACTCAAATACATATCCTACTGTAGCTATGGTGATATTAATTGAAAGATGAATAAGCTTAACTCATTAAATGAAATGTTTTTTCATCAAATGGTAACAGATGTATTATTTTTCAGCTGCATCACAATTGACCCTTGAGATCTAAAGTAAACAAGACTTCAAAGAGTCTCCTGACTTTGAGGGAAGAGTAGTTTTGTAATTTGTCCTCAAGGAATATGTGTTCCCTCCATGAGGGGCGCAGGCACAAATGAACTGGCACTGCAGCCCAGTTACTCACTTCCTTCCTGTACGTGTGTGTGTTACCTTACTTGGTTTATTTATATTTTTACTTCTTTAGTTTTCTGTGTTTTGCTATATGGCCTTTTGTTCTTGTTGCTCTACATTTTTTCTTCCCATGTCTACATTTAAAATATTAAATACTATATAATAGTATATAAACTTTTATTTCTTAATTCATAAACTTTAGAAAGTATTCATTAACTTCCTGCTGTGAAAACAAAAACTGTATATTTCTTTCCACCCATTCTCATCATTACCACCTGGTTTACAACAATTTTTTATTGTCTTTTGTGAATGCAAAAATTAATGAAATAGTACTTTAAAAACATTGGGAAAAGGTGCTGTTTATTTTGACAGAACTATAAAAATGTCATGTAACTTGATGAGTAGACAAGAAGAAAATAAGAACCTGGGAGAGGAAAAAATATAGAGAATTCATAAAGGCAGTCTCTCCAACATCTTAGTTTTTAATGTTTTGTTTGCTTACTCGATCTTCTTAAGACTGGACACAATAATACAAGATTTCATTTATTTTAATCAATGAAGTTTTGACATAGTGTTTGGAGGGAGGAGAAGAAGGATGTGAACCCTTCTCCTCAGCATGCCGCCACCATTTTAAAATGAATGGACGATGCATAGTCTAATGTTACTGAGACTGAGTAACTTTTCCCCGGTCTCAGTGCGAGAAAAACAGCATATTTTCTTCATGCATAAATAATAGAAATAACATCCTCTGGACACACTGGATTGTTTAGAAAGCTTTGTGGAGAAGGCCACATGTAGATCCTGATTTACTGGCAATGGCTCCCATGCAGCTTCAAAGATGTGGACTAACTGACCAATTATACACCAGGCATTGGGCTTATTAACTCAGTTCTTAGATGTTGGTCAAGTAACCCATAAATGATGAAGGCATTCAGTTAAAGTGGTTAACCGGTAATCTTATTATATTAAAATAATATTTTTATGTTGAAAAGTGTGCCATTCATCATCATTATTAAGAGACTGGGCAGTATATGCAGAAGGCTCTGAGTTTCAGTTCCAGCTCTTAAAGCATCGGTTTTTTTATCCATAACATAGGGATGATAGTAGAACCAAATATTCAAGCTTACCATAAGGATTAAATGAGATAACAGATGTAAAATACTCAGCATAGTACCTGGCACATAAGTAACATATGTCTACATAAGTATACATGCATGTACATTATTTTACATGCATATGCATGCATGTATGTGTACACACATTACATTATATAACTTAGAAAATGAGGAAAATGGCGACCCAAAACCCCTCACAGCGTTATGCAAGGTGCTGACCTTTTAAGTTGTGAGCTGCATCCCCAAGCAGTAGGACTGTGCCTTTAAGCCAGTGATGAATATTTTAGCAAGAAAAATATCTGCTTTTTCTTAAAACTGAAACTAGTTCTGCCTTCTACTCTATTTTGTTTCTACTTTTATTTCTAGTCCATATGTATTTTCTGGTACATGGATAAGAAGGAAGAAAGCCAACATTTATTGAGGGTCTAATATGTGACTTACATTGTTCTAATGGGCATTTCACTTGTGCTATAGCATTTGATAGTCATGGACTTTTTACCAGGTCGGTATTATTCCTACTTTACAGGTGAGAAAGGGGTGTCCTAAATAAGAAGCCAAAATTTATACAACTAGAAAATATTGGAACCCACATTGTAGCCCCTATTTATATACTTCCAAAGGCTTTTATGTTTTTAAAAGAGATTTACAGATCTAGTATTTTGTCAGGCACCTATCTATTTCTAATATGGAACCTATTTCTTGGGAAACTAGGCTAGCAAAACTAGTTCACTTCCTAACCAGGAAAAGTGGTAGTTTTCTAAACCAGCCTGCTAATCCATAATAGGAATACCATACATTGCATTAAAACAAGGGTTGGCAAACTATGGCTACAGGACAATCCAGCTTACCACCTGATTTTGTAAATTAAGTTTTATTGGGACACAACTACATCCATTCATTCTCTTATTCTCTATGGATGCTTTCATGCTGCAATGGCAGGGTTGAGTGGTTGTGACAGAGACCGTATAGCCCACAAAGTCTAAAATACAGGGGTGGGCAGAAGTAGGTTTACAGCTGTGAGTACACAAAACAGTTTACTCTTGCATTATTATTTATGAATTATCATATTATTTATTTGTATTACAACTGTAAACCTACATTTGCCCACCTGTGTTTACTATCTGGGTCTTTATAGAAAGTTTGCTGACTTTTACAAATAAAAAATACTAGATGAAAACTTATATAACAAACCAACCACCATTTCTAACATTATCTTTTTCACTCATTATGGACTGTAATTCCAGTAAACTACATCATCCAAACAACAAAAAAAAAAACTATTGTCATTTTTACTGAGATAAATAATGTTACATTAGTGTCAGGTGTACAGCATAATGCTTCCTTATTTATACATATTATGAAATGCTAACCACTATAAGTTTAGTTAAACTTTTTTCTTGTGGTGAGAAATTTTAAGATAAAATCTGTTAGTAATTTTCAAATATGCAGTACATAATTATTAACTACAGTCAGCATGTTCTACATTACATCCTCAAACTTATTTACTTTCAAATTGAAAATTTATACCTTTTGACCACCTTTACCCATTTCACTCACTCCCCCACCCCATATCTCTGGCAACCACCAATCTGTTCTGTGTGTCTGTAAGTTCAGGAAATAATTATCTTTAATTGGAATTACTTCCCCAAATCTAGAATGTAGGATAGCCATAGCTACAGAGATGCTCCAACATATTCCCTAAAGTAGTTTCTTGAGCTAAATGAGGAAGATTTGTATAATCAAGAATACTACATACATTTTTAAAAACTAATTCAGGAATGTTAACTGAGAATTAGGAAAGGAATTCAGGAGGCCTGACTGAGAATTAGTTAAATCCATGATGTAGAAAATAATCAGTAGAAAATTTACAATATAATACATACAAAGTGGTGGATTTTTCTGCATTTCTTTTTACCTTCCTGTACAATGGTATTCATTATTTCATATTGTATTTTCACCTTACTTCACATTTGAGTATTATATTTTTGTGTGCTGGTTCTTTTAAGTGAATTAATTGATTAGCACATCAAATTGCATAAATAAAAACTACCAAATACATTGAATTAAATACATTAATATCATCTTAGACAATTTCTTCCCTGTGATTTCTCATATCCAAACATTTCTAAGTCTTATTAATTCTTCCTTTACTATATCCCTTACAGTCATCCCTTCTTTTCCATTCCTACTTCCAAAATTATAGTATAAATTTTTACCACTTCACTCCTGGATTATTATGGCACATTTTTGATTTAGTATTATCCAAAATGTGGTCTGAAAAACACTTAAATCAGAATCGTGTTGATCCTTTTTAGAATGGAGATTAAGGACCCTCTCCAGACTTAATCAGAACTCCAGAATGAGGCCCAGGAATCTGCAATTTTGACAAGCTTCCTTGATGAATTCTTAAGCACATTCAAGTTTAAAAACCAGTGTTGAAACTTCTTTCTTACTTTTCCTTTCTCCCAAGTTTCAAGAACTTCTGCACGTTTCTATCAGAT
This sequence comes from Tonatia bakeri, assembly GCA_004024845.1. Taxonomy (NCBI): domain Eukaryota; kingdom Metazoa; phylum Chordata; class Mammalia; order Chiroptera; family Phyllostomidae; genus Tonatia; species Tonatia bakeri. The sequence goes on along the minus strand of PVIA01004767.1, from coordinate 47,115 downwards.
TAATCATTTTAACACACGGTCTTTGTCCTTCTAATTCCCTGTAGAAAACCTTCCATGCTTCTTCATCATTCTCAGAATGAAGTCCAAATGTCTTAACCTGGTAATCAAGGACCTGCACGATATGGTCCTTTATAGTTTCCCATTTTCTCCCAAAGATAACAAGCTAATTCCTAGTTTTATGCATTCAATTCAATTTTGAATCTCCCCCCTCCCCCTCTCCCTAACTTGGAACAGCCTCCACTTTCCAAACTCTCACCTATTCGTAATTTAATCCAAAAGCAAAGCCATTTCAAGTTTTTCCACAGTGACTTTTTTGGTCTTTCCTTTTTATGAACTAATAGCATTTATTGTTCATACTATTCACAGGACACTTAATCATACATGGCCTGTGCTGCCTCTTGAATTGTCATTTAATTTTTAAGGCAAGTATGCATGTCCATTTTTACAGCTTGATCATGCAATTTCTGAAGGTAAGAATAAACTGTGTTTCCATTCGTACCTACAAACAATGAGTAACTGTGACTAAATGAATAAAAAATTGACTTTCTCTTTTGATTTAACCAGTTATTTGGCTGATGCATTTGATCGTTTTGGAATTGCACACATTCAGCACTAAGAGTCTCCTGTGTTTCATGAGCTTTCGCTTCTCTCATTTTCACATGCCAAAGAGCTATTTGTGACAACAGAATTAATCCCAAACTGACAAAGTGCCAACAGAAGAAGCATCAGCAGCTCGATTCAAATATTGTATAAAGATCTTGCTAGGTGGTTCAACTGGGAGGTAGAACTTGCAGTGAAAAGTTTCAGTCTGCCATTTCATACCTACTTGCACAACCACAAAATGCCTCATTTCTCAGTTTCTGTTCTCAAAACCCCAAAGAGATGCCAGTAATTTTGTTATATGACTCCCATGTTGCCACAGACCTCAAATTGCCTATTGGAAGCACTTATGTCTGTGATACTTACAAATATCTTCTCGCCTCCAAAAGATTTCTATGTACAAAACATAAAGTCAGACTTCACAGTGCAATAGACTCCCTGGGACAGGGCTGGAGTTCACACCAGTGTCTGCCAGGTTCTGGACAGCAAGATAGCTGAAGGATTACCATAGGAGCACTGATCAATATTAGCATTGGCTTATGTCTACCAGGATGTAACGTCCACTATATTAAACACTTTAAAGCAATTAAAGCTATCTTCATGTGAACACTTTAGACATAACTGATAAACTTTATATCTGAATGGTATTGTCATGAGGTCTAATCCATTTTACATGTTTAAATGTATTGTGTATTTAATGTATGTAATGTATATGAACTTATTTTCTATGACCATATAGCCAAATTCTATATTTGAATGAGTAATTTATTTTTGTATAAATTATACATAATTTAATGTTTTATAAGGCTCACAGTTTTTATTATATTAAAATGTTCATAGAATTTTTTCCCAAACAATAAAGTACAAAGGGAAGCTTTGGAGTAGTAAAAATTTATATTCAAATTCAACTCTGTCACTAATATTGTGAATCTGGATATGTTGTCTTTTACTCCTCTGAAGTAATTGCTCTCAAATTTTTTTAAAAAGTAATAATAATTCCTACATGAAATAATTGCAGTAAGGAAGCCATACATACAGTTATTTATTGTTTGCTTCCCCCCAAACTCAATGGGACAAGAGCCTGGTGCACAGTAGGTGCTCAAAAAGTTATTTGTTGAATTAATAAAATTAGCCTGTTTTAGTAATGAGAAAAAAATTAAAGTTGCATTATGAATATTTCTATATTTCAATATAACTTATCTGAAGTACTTGAGTAAAATATTTCATTAAATGTAAAATATTAAGAAACTAGTCTTTTCCCTCTTCTTTCACATGCAAGAAAGCAAGGCTGAGTTTGGTGATGGGAGATGCACATCAGAAACAAACCAATAAACTCATTGTGATTCATCTGTTTATCTCAGAGCAGTCTAACAGTATCAGAAACACCTGGGCATATTACCCTGACAGCCTGTGAGGATCAGGACAGTTAGTCTGTTTGTTTAATGGCCCACGATGAGGCTGGAGGAGAGCTTGTATTTGTCGGGTTCTACATTCTTTGGTCCCTCTTGGTTTTTAATCGTTTATTCAAATACGGGAAGTAACAGGAATTACATCATTCATTCATCCAACAAATAATTGTTGAGCACAAACTATCTGCCAGGAAATGCTCCAGTCACTGGGGATATAGCAGGGAACAACACAGTCAAGGCTGCCACTGTCTGCCTTCAATGTAGCGAGATGAACAACAAACACTATAAACATAAAAGCAAACACTCCAGAAAGAAGATAGGGAAGCCTGCTATTCTGAGAATTCTAAATAATGGATGTGCTAGCAGGTTACTGAAGCCTGCTTCAGATTGGGTTGCCAGGGAAGACCTCTCTGAGCAAGTGACCTTTAAGCTGAGACCCAAATGACATGGAGGAACCATGAATACAAACATCAGGAAAAAATAATTATAGAGGGAACAACCAGCCTAGTATGGCAGCTCTGAAGAATAGTTTGGCCATTTTTAATAAACAGACATTAAGCTGCTGCAGGTGAGAGTGAATTAAGCCAGCAATTGTTCAAGAGCATAAGGACTGTTTCAATTTTTCTCATTGTTATATGAAAGGTGTTGGATGAGATAATTGCCAAGGATCATTCTCTGTTAAAAGCATGTTTTCCAAACATCAGTGGTCAAGATGTTTCTGTTAATCCCAGCTGAACCCTTCTTGAAACACTGTGTCTTTCAAGTCCTATCATAGGAAATCTCTACAGCCTACACAGCTACATTTCAGACCCTGGGAGGCTGTAGATGTGGCAGTTGTTACAATATTCTGTGTTTAAAAGCAAAATGCAACTCCATCCATGTGATGGAAGACAGCCAACATGTTTGAATTTTGCATTAATAAGATTTCCATTGACAACAGAAAAAAAACAAAGATATATACAATTTAATATACAGGGTCCAGCACAAATAATGCCCCTTTTTAATTACAAAATCTTTTATTACAAAATCATAAGCATGTAATTCTGTAACATAATACCACACTCAAGCACACCATATGACCATGAGATGAAATGTTCAGATTACAACTATAAATTATTACACCCACATTATTACCCTACCAACCACACTCAAGCAGGCATTACTTCTGCTGGACCCTGTATAAAAGTAAAGTAAGGCTTATTTTCTTTTCTTGTGGTCCAGAACCTTATTTATAAGTAAATATTAAAACTTTTGTGTGGAAATAAATCAGGTAATTAATTCCTACAATATTAAAGACACTAAATTTTCAGAGAGAGTATTGCAAACATAGCGCCCTTGTATTTGTCCACCTGGGGTATAAAATATATATTTCTCTACAGAAGTTCTGAGTTAGAATTGTCATGTTGACTTCCATTTGTGCAAATCAGCTATAAAAATGGCTTACTTATGCTTTAAATATTTCATATTTTTAAACAATATGGAATTTGGTGGAACAAATATGAAATGCTAATGCTGGGAGCAAGAACAATAATAGCCCTAAAGGATAATAAAAGTAATCTCAGAGATTTTTGGCATGAAATAGTAGTTTTAAAAGACATAATTTGTCCTCTGCTATATCCAATATCAAAAACCACTGTAATAAGCCATAAAATAATATCTTTATTCTATTTCATATTTCTTAAATATGGTTTAAGGATAGGCTGGGCTACCTTGGATACAATATGGAACTTTCTCCATAGAAATTCTTGGTCAGAATTGGCATATTGACTCCCACTTGTGCAAATCAGCCATAAAAATAATTTATTTAATTAAACAACTTATATATTTAATAAATATGCATAATTACTACATGTTCTAGGCACTAGAGTATGGCATAAACATAATGACATTTCTATCATTCTTGAAGTAGACAAATAGCAAATAAGTATATATTCTATCAGGTGGTGATAAGTTCTGTGTAGAAAAATAAAGGTGTAGGGAATAAGGAGTGTAGGAGAGCAAAGCATGCAGTTTTATAAGATCTGGTCAGGAAAGTTCTCTGTGACAAGGTGGTATTTGAACAGAGAACTGAGAAAAAGACAGGAAAAAGCATTATAGGTTAGATAGGGTTGCCAGTGCAAAGTCCTGGAGGCAGGGCAAGGCAGCAAGGAGGCCTGTGTGATTGGAGTGTGTTGAGCAAATGAGAAACCAGAGGAAATGAAGTTGGGGGAAGGGGTTGTGTATATGTGTATGTGTGTTTGAGGGGAGGGGTTTTGGCTTTGCTCAGAATGAGATGGAAGCCTCTGGCCAGTTTCGAGAAGAAAGACCTGGTCTGAGTTACAAGTTTAGAGGATCACACTCTGGCTGTCATGTTGAAAACAGATTGTGGAAGGGCAAGTGCAGAGATTGGAAATGAAAGACAGAGAGGTATTTCAATAATGTACCTGAGACTTCATGTAACTAACTTAGGCAAGGGTGGAAGAGGGGAAGAGGAAGAGGGTAAGAATAGCTAAGGGTTAAGTGTACTTGTATTTTGCTGGCTGTATGTAGAGTGTGAAAGAGAAAAGATGTCAAAGCTATTTGGTCTTTGCAACTGGAATTATGATGCTGCTATTTAGTAAGGCTGGGGGGTGATGGGGGCAGCCAGTTTGGGGATTATAAATCTGGAGTTTATTTTAGGACAAATTAAGTTTGAGACACCCATTAGATTTTCAAGAGGTACTAAAGGCATAGTGTACTTGTGTTTTTCTATATACACATTGCACTATATAAATTCTGAGTTAGAATTGCCATACTGACTCCACTTGTGGTTGGGTCTAGAAAAATAGATTGTGAATTGCCAGGCAATGGACGACCAGCTAGGGAAGGATCAGAGAGAGTGACAAGTCTGAAGACTGAGTTGGGCAAATTAGAAAGAACCAGAAAAGTATGACAAGGAAAGGCCAGTGCATAGGAAGAGGAATCAAACAATCATCCTGGAAACCAAGGGAAGGGATGATTCAATCAAACATAAGGTTATTTTGAAGTGTATTATCAGTAACTGACATAAGCTAGTTGTCTGTGAGGACCCAGTGACTTGCCAAATCTACACTTGGAGAACACTGGGAATAAGTTTTTCAGCGACTGTAGTCTTCAGCAGACCTCGGAAAGGAAAATCATCTGCCTTAGTATTGTTTGCTTTAGTCATGGAGTTTTTTGGGGACATGGACAGATTGTTTTGAACAGGAAGACCACAATTATATGATTTCTGGGTTGTGATACAAATAATTTGCACTGTGTTTGCTTTTATCCTCACAATAATGTGAGATTGAACATCTACTCATACATTTACCTCACTAGGGACTATAGCATTGCATTGTGTTATGATTATATTGATTTTTCCCTTCATAGCTGTGTGATTTATTCTTAACAGGAAATATGAGTTCATGAGATATTTCTCTGAAGGTAATTTTCATTTCTTTACAATACTAATGTCTTTCTGGTGATGTGAGTTATCTGGAATATTATCACTCCAGAAGAGTAAAGTATATTTTCTTGATCACACTGATCTAAATCTGAAGCATATATTTATTTCTCTGAAACATTTTTGTGTAAATAATTTCTCCCCCCCACCTTTTTTTTTCTTTCCTTAATCTTCTGCCCTCTGGGACTCTCTGTAACCAGGTTTGTCTGTTCTTTACCTCTGCTTCTCTCACCCCAAACCCTCCAAAATATGTGTAGTCAACCACAAAGTAAAACCCATGAGAGAGCTTTTTTTCTGAATTTTTACATTTGTGGGAGAAAAGGTCAGTGGTAGACCCTCACCTGCAAACTCTGCCTGGTAGATACACCAAGACCTAAGCTAAATGAAAAATAATCTAGGCAACAAACTCACACACCTACTGAGAAATACTAGTTGGCAACTTTTCCAATGAGGAAACAAACCAACTGCATTAAAAGAATGAGCTATTCTGCCTTTATTATAATTTTACCTGCACTTTTTTAACATGAGGGAAATTTACTTCATGCAGCCAGTTTCATGCAAAAATTTAAAAGAAATACAGGCATACAGTGAACAATAAGAAAAATAACAGTAACTCTGTTCAAAATAATATGTGCAAATGCTTTTGTCAAAAGGTAAACTGTGAGGAAATAAGAGTTTTCCTAGTGTGAAATCAATGCATTTAATGACTGAAGTCTGACAAGCCAATTGAGTATACGTATACTTTAGCTTTAAAAACCTTCTTAAAGAACCACTAATCAAATTATTATTTCACTATGAATTGTTAATACTGATATTATGTTTGCAATGTTTTTTCAAAGTGTTCTGGATGTTACCAATGTTCACTAAATGTTTTCAAGAATCATCACAAACACATTGGGAATACTATCACATTTTTGGCAAGCCTCTGAAACCAAATAGATTACTTTTTAAAGACGTCTTTCATTACATGCTATTAAAGAGAATGGGTGAAGGTCAAAAGAGAAAAAAAAAAAGCAGCATATAGACTGAATGCTACGTTGACATTTCTGACTGGCTAGTATATTGAAGAAGAGCCTGGTGCTGAGGTCAGTCACAGGCTTGGTTTTGATATATGTCAATTAACCTCATTCTGCTTCATGTTCCCATGCTGAGCTGTAACCATCACCAGATGACTCACAGCTTAGCTGCTTTCAGTGGGGACCAGACCAGAGAGTTTGTATGGACTACGCAACTATTTCCCGAAAAACCATTTTAAAGATTTTGGCACCCTGACAGCAGTTCATTAACCATTTTCTCATTACTTAGGAGCCACAAAAAGGAGTGAAAGGGCATTACACTTTGATATAGAAGGTGTGAGTTCCAGTCTCAGGTCCAGGGTCCCTGAATTTGAGACCTGAAATAAATCAACTAAATTCTGAGTTTTAATGTCCTCATTTATTAATTATTCTATAGGAATACTCAGTTAGCTTCCCTCTAAATACTGTATTAAAAACACCAAATATGATGTGCCTTGGTCGCCCTTCAGTTTCAAGCTTCTAGAAAGTAGTTAATGTTTGCTTAATAAGTATTTGCTGAATAAACCGTTGAAAAAATTTGGAAGACTGAGGCATACTATTCCAGTGAAAGTTATTTGGTCTAAATAAGTTTGTATACATTTATTATACATTTATATACATTTAATATAACCTAATATATATTGCCAGTACATTATAGATTTGTTATATAAATATATAACATTTATTAAAATCATATAGAATAAAATATATATTGTATCTTCTCTTACAAAATTCTATAATAATTTAATGCAATTAAAATAAGTTTGTGTAGAAAAATCAGACAGCATACCCGGTCTTCTAAATTTAATCACTTTTATTTTTTTAACTTTTATATTGACTTTATTGGGGTGACATTGGTTAATAAAATTGTATGTTTCAGGTGTACAATTCTATAATACATTATCTGTAAATTGTATTGTGTGCTCACCACCCAAGTCAAGTACTCTCCCACCACCATTTATACCCCCTATACCCTCTTCTACCTCCTGCGCCCACCCTCCTTTCCTCTAGCAATCACCAGCAAACAAAATAGAAATAGACAGAGAGAGCACAGACTGGCAGCTGTCAGAGGAGAGGGGGGTTGCAGGACTGGGTAAAGAGATTAGCAAAGGGTGAAGAGATTAAGCAAAAAAATAAAAATAAAGAATAAAATAAATCACTTTCCAAAATGATATTCTAATGACCTATGACTTTGTAATATATACAATATTATATACTATATACTATATACTATGCATTATATGTAATCAGTTCTATAGAAAGGAGAAAAACAGTGGGATATATCTTGGGGGAAAACAGCATTATATATAATATCGCTAAAAATATAATCATTATTTGAAAGAAAATTATTTTCCAACATGATCTGGAAGATAAACCACATTAGAAAAATAAAAGCTTTATGATCAAATCAATCATTGGCATACTTTTTGTCTCTGCTTTAAAATGTATCAGTATATGTTTATATATTATGTTTTTTAAAGAGGCATGTGTTTTTGCAGGAGGTAATACCATTCAATCAATCAATTAAAGTTGATTATCTGATCGCCTGAAAAGCCTTTCAGAAATGCCTAAGGCAGAAATAGATTTTCTTTCCTGGCATGAGGCAGGCAGACATTAAAACGGCCCCCATGATGCTCACAGCTTCCCATAACTCGCTCCATCCTGTGTGCGCAGGAACTGTGACTTGCTTCTGACACAGAATATGGCAAAGGTGAAGGGCTGGTTTGTCTTTGCTTACGTTATACGAGACACAGCCGTGCCGGCAAACCTGCTTTCTTCCTTCTCTGCCTTGAAAAAATGAACTGCCATGTTGAATGGAGAGGTCATTCTCAGGGAAATGAGGGTGACCTCCAGCAGCTGATAGCAACTTCTGACTGACAGCCACCAAGAAGCCAGGGCCCTCATTCTTACAGATGCAAAGAAATTGAACTTCCAATAACATGAGTGAGCTCAGAAGTGAATCCAGTGCCAACCATCCTCCAGATGAGAACTGAGCACTGGCTAACAATTTGTTACATAGCAATAGAAAACTAGTACTACATGGAACATTTGAGGAAGTACAGCAACAACACCTTTCTTGAAAACTAGTTGAATTCAAATAAAAAGTATTGCTCTCTAATTGTTTACTACTGGATAGGTCCCACAAAATACTTCCAAGGCTGATTGGTAATATCAACAACGGTCTTAGTTTGTATACATAGAACAGCCAATTGCCAATATCAATCTAAGAATTTCTGCCTGGCTTTAGGATGTGTATTTGGAGTGAGGCTGTAGAAATATGCTTGACCCTGGAGGCGGGTTATATTAATCAATTTTCACTTTCCTTCCTTTACCTCTACCCTTTCCTTGGGACCAATTAAAATGTACACCATACAATCTGCATAGACTTTCTAGGTTATTCTTTCATTAAATGTTCCAAATCCTCATTATCAAACAACATTAACTATAATTGTGGATTACTAACAAATATCTTTCCTCATCTAGCTAACTACTACTCAGTATAAATTTAGATCAGATTCACATCCTTTGAAAGCCATATCTGGAATTCTTCTACCTAGTCTGATTTAGGTACTTTCATCTGTACTCAAAGAACATTCCATGCAAATCACTGGACTTAGTAATCATGAGTTTACTGCCCTATTTCTTCCTTCTTCAGAGAAAGATCTTGCCTATTTTTCCTCTTCCCTCAGCTTAGTACTTGGCACAAAGTAAATACCTAATGAATATTTAGGAACTTTAATTTTTCAAAATGGTTTTACATGTAAATGCATACCCATTTTAACTTCATAATGTCCTGGTGGTGATCTGGTAAAGATGAATTTGTAAATGTGTTCATCTCTTTGGTGACAGAGCAAATGTTTTCTTGGTAACAGCATTTAATAAATGAAACATATAGCTGTTTCTTCAGTGCACATGGAAAATTTTAATAAAGTCTCTGATAGCAAAAGATACAGGTAAAAATAACTGAATTGAGATTATATTAAAAAAACTGTTATTTTTTAAATGTCAAAACATACACTGAATCCTTAAATAAGATTCAGACGATCTTAACACTGTGCTAGTGACAACAATCTATGTTGGGCCATTGATGAGGAGCATGAAGAAACATACCACTTTTGTCTTGGCTCTCCTCTAAATACAACCCTCTCATCAGCTCCAATATGCAGCCCAGTTCAAACCCTGCACAATTTTATATGGCCCTATGCAATAACATAACAAAATGCATAAGCTTATTATAAACAATTTGAAATTGTTATTTCTGCCATTTTTCAAGTCCATTCTTCAAAGAAAAAATAATTATATAACACAATCACTATTTTTGTTCATTTATACTACTCTGTCACACCACGGAAAGGTTGAAGCATTGGGTATAAATTCTCCTTTAATGCAAATAGCCTCTATTGAGGTATTGGATATTGGCCACAAAAAATATATCAGAACACCTTCTTCAGCTAAAGTAGGGAGTGTTTTTCAAATCTCCCTGGCTCTGAACTAGCAATGTGTAACATCTAGAGCAGTTGGAAGCTAGACCTCATTACAGAATAGCAGTTAAGGGTGTAGATCTCTGAGTCATATTACCAAGGTTTGGTATACTGAGTTCACCACTACTAGCTGTTTGACTTTTGATAAGCTAGTTACCTTCTTTGAGTGTTAGTTTCTTCATATGTAAAGGGATAACTAAAGTGCCTACCTCATAGGCTTGGTGTGAATGTTAATCAAGGTAATGGGTGTATAATGTAAAGAATGCAACCTGGCATATTAAAAGCCCTCACTGAAAAATAGCTACTATTAATAACCCATCTTATACTTAGTCCCCTCAGATGTCAACATTTTAAAGTGGGCAGCATATCAATGTAATAATTGAAACACTGTCATTATTAGGACTACAAAAAATATAAAAATTTAAGATGACTAATATATCCTACTGATAACCTGAGAAGTGATGTTATTATTAAACATTAAGATTTAGAGAAAGTCATTAAACCCATACTGGAAAACCCAAAACAATAAAAATAAAAATAAGCTGAAACAAGACTATAAAAAGCCCTGACCAAGTAATTCAGTTGGTCAAACCATCATCCTCCTACACCAAGGACAAGGCACATAGGACAATCCAGGTCGGGGCACACATAAGTATCAATCAATGAATGCATAAACAAGTGGAACAACAAATTGATGTTTCTCCTTCTCTCTCTTTATCTCTCTCTTTCTCTCTTTCCCATTCTCTCCCCACCTCTCTCCCTCCCTCACTCCCCTCCTCTAAGATCAATTTTTAAAAAAGACTATAAAAGATAAGTAAATGGTAATGGATAAGGAGAAGACTAATTTCCTGAAGAACACCATGGATAAACTAGACAATATGAGAACCTACAAAAAACACAAAGAAAATCAAATAGATGTTTAATGTTATCTAACCACACTTTCAAATAATCCTTCTTAAAGTATTTCATCAGATGTTTGAGAGAAAAATAAAAACTGAGATTTTTACAAGACTTTACTTTTATATACCAGAAAAGGTATATTCTATTTCATGGACATGCTATCAGTTTTAATAAAAATTCAAACCCTCAAGAACACTAAGTTATCCTAAGTAACATAGAACTGTACTTTCTGAAATTTTTAGCACTTTTTTCCCATTATAATCATAAAATACATACAATGTACCATTACTCTAGGCTCTCAGTAGCATCTATTTTGGACTTTTGTAAGGTGAAATAACTGAAGCCTACACTGTTGAGAAATGATTACGAATAATTTAAATGAAGTTTAAGTAGAGGTTAGTTCTAAATGATTTTTTAGTACAAGAGATCATAATTTCAAACATTTATCACATCTTTTCTCTTACAGCAAATTCTACCAAGGCTACAGTTCAAACATCTTCTTTATATATCAAAGACATTATCTTTATATAAAAACCCCACAAGATATTATCCCATGTTCAAAATAATATAGGCACAAATTTAATATATTTAATAAATATGTGAACTTGTTTCTATACAGGGAAGAAGACAATAAAGACTATTCATATAGTATCAATAATGATGTTCATTCTCATTAAACATAAGGCCCAACTTTTAAAACAAAAACTCAAGGTTATTATGAATTTTAACAAAAGGAAATGAGGTAGATTTGGACACTAGAGTCTCACATACATGATATTCATTCCTAGAAGAAAAATATAGCTTACTAACCAGACCACTGATACAATTTCACAGAGTATGCAGTAAACACTGGAGATAACACTCAGAACAAGTAATGTTTACTAACCTCATTCCATTTTTTGAAAGACTTGAAGCTTCAGGGAAGTTTTAAGATCTATTGATTTCATCATGATCCTGACAGCCTTTCATGACATAATTATGAATAAAATAATAAAATGTGACATGGAAGTTAGTTCTCTTAGGTGAATTAATTATTGGATGCTTATTGAATACTGTATTCACACAGTATTGCTAAGTAGCGTGGGATCAACTGGGAAACATGACTTAAATAAAGCCCAAGATTTCTATTCTATATTTTTATCAGTGACCTCAGTGAAGATAATGAAATCTGGTTTATAAATTCTGTGGACAACTAAACAACATATATGGTAAAATAAAAGCTATTTGAAATTTTTAATAGAAAAACCCAAAATATTGAGATTCAACATGTGTAATTATAAAGATCTACATTTAGTTAAAAGAAAATTTAAAAAGTATAGTAAGGGAAACATCTGGCCTTAAGCATTGTATAGGTAAAAATGTTGGCCACTAAGTGATATAAGTTATAGTATTCTGCAATGATAAGTAGGCCACCTTGGATAGTATTCAAAGAGAAAAGTACTCAGGTTGAGTAAATGGCACTTTCCTGTGCTCTATGTCAGTTAGATTGTATCTGAATTATTATGATTATTTCTAATTTATCCTTTTATATTAGAAAACTATGGACAGCCCAGATATCAAAACCCAAAATTTGGAAGGATAATAAAAATAAGCTTATTTCCTTGCCGGTGTTTACTGGTTCTAAGTGCTTGTTGCTTGCATGGGTACTTGATGGGTGAATAAAAAAAGGAGGGTTGGGAAGGAGTAGAAAATATGACAGTAAAGAAGAATTAAGGGCAGATATATTGATGAAGGAAATTACCGGGAATAGAAATTATAGCTGTTTATTTATGTATTCGTGGAACTTGATGAGTGCCTGGAGAAAAGAGGGCTGCTGTTATTCCAGAAAGGACCATTAGCTCCAATTGTCAGACATTGCTAGGAGACAGATGAATGGGATGTGAAGAAAGATCACATAACAATCAGTGTCCTCCAACAGTGGATAAGGCTGCCTTGTGAAGTAATGAGTCACTGAATGTATTCAAAGAGAGGCAGGCTAGCCTTTAATATAGGAATATTAGAGAGTGAGTCAGACTTCAGGAAGCAACATGAAAAACTGCAGACTCTGCCTTCAACTCTCCAATTGGAAGACAGCTTTGCAACAATTAGAAAATACATAGATAATTGCTATAATTGAGATATGACAGCATAGAAGACAGAGGTTTCAGTTTACGTAGAGCTGGTAACATCTGAAATGAAGTATGAGTGACTTTCGACAGTTTGATGACACTTAGGGATTTGAGAGCATTTGGGCTATAATGTCCCCCACTCTACAATACACTGCAGTATATTTAAAGCTACCAGTATATTTGTATACAACAAGAGAAAGGTTGTATACAGGTATACAGGTTAAAGACAAGGTTATATTTGTATATAACAAGAAAAAGTATACATGAATTCTCATATTTTAAGAAAGCACATCAACAAAGTATATTTTTCATATATATTTCTAGGAATCATAAACTTGGTAAATCTTTTTCCTTCATAGACAGCTTGGCGTGGTTTGATTCCTGTGCTTCTTCCTGAATTCATGTACAGGTGCTAATTAGTATCAAGGCACATACGTCTACAGAGGAAGGTAAATGGAGAACATATGGGGATAGAAATGTCACCAAAACAAATATTCTTTTGATAATATGCATGGTTTAAAATGCTTCAAAATAAGAATGCAAGCTGGTGAATTGGAATGTTCTATATCCCTCAGACTGAAATAAAGCCACCAGGAAGAAGCATTTATTACTAAGAAATGTGATTGTCTTGTTGTTCCCTGCTTGAATATTTATGAAGTTTATAGTTTGTATGTGGCATTTCCATAAACTGCCTTGATTAATGAATTTAATTGTAAATGTTATGAGTTGATTTCCTAAATTGTATTTTATTTTGTTCATTTGCTTAGTATAAAAGTGTATTTCAGACTGAATAGTGCTTAATGGATCTGAATTAGTTGACAAAGCTGTCAAGCCGTATGCCATGAGCAGTGCTAAGTGAATATGGCTGCACGACTAAGGATTCTGAGCAAAGGAAACATGTGGAGGGCTCAGCACCACACTTCCTGAGTTGATCGATACCCTTAGTTGACCCAGAATTCCATTCAGGGGATTTAGAAAATAAGATCACATATTAAAAATGAAAAGACTGATATGAAATTCTCCTCCAGGGACAGTTATTCAAATATACAAAATCTGATGGAGAAGAAATTTCACAAATTTTGAGGTTTTGAATAATAGGAAGGGATGAAGGATGGAAAAAGAGGAAGCAGCCTATTGATCATCTTCCCTACTCCCTTGGGGTCTACTGCAAAAGGATGAAACATAACAAATATGACATTGTCATCAGGCCACACATTTTCCTTCCCACTTCTGGAGCTACCTCTGCCTCTCTTTAACTTTTCATATAATATTCAACACCCTCAAAAGTTGGGACCTTAGAACACTTCATCCCCAAATATTAGATAAAATATTTTTTATCATTTTTGCAATTGCCATCCCCAAGTCAGAGTGGAGTGAAGTCAAATAATTTAGTAAACATAAAAAACATAAACATTTTGGCTACAGTAGAGAGCTGAAATAAGGATTTTTTTTCTGGGTCATGAAAAGATAGATGTGCTTAAAGACTATATATATGTATATATGTATATGTATATATGTATATATATATAATTTTTACATATAATTTTGAATTTGTATAATCTGAAAATACATTAATTTCATATGTACAAACATGAAAATTCATCTTCTTTTAAAATTTTTAGTATCAGTTATTCATACCAGCTTAGTTTAATATAAAACAGAAAAGTATAATCTTAAAAAAGTTCAGACATTTTACTGCACTCTCCCCTGTTCTCACATAAATCATAATATTGGTTTTATCAATCTCTGAGAAAACTCATTAATATTATTTTCCTAGAAACATATGCATGTAATACTACTTTTAGATCAATTCTTCTATATCTCAAAACATACCACCTTCACATCCATTCCACTTTGATTCAACTGTTAAAGATAGACTTTGGTACAAAACTTTTAAACTGGTTAAGAATATTGTATCTACAATCTTTGCTATATTCAAAACTGGTTTGCTCCCTGCCCCCTAAATCCTAAGAGTTAGACATCTAACCGGAAGTCCAACAACCAAGAAGTTAAAGAAGAAACATTCATCCAGACTGGTAGGACTGGTGGAGAAGGGCAGCTGGGGCAGAGAGGACTTGAGGCAAGGTGGCAGCTGGAGGACCAGGCAGAGAAGGCAGCAGCTGGCAGATGAGGTGGTCCCACATTTGCATGTGGATAATCCAGGAAGAACAACTAGGGAGTGAGACAAACCTTGTAACCCAGGATTCCAGTGCAGGGAAATAAAGCCTCAAAACCCTGACTGTAAAAACCTATGGGGGTTGCAGTGGTGGAAGAAACTCCCAGTCTCACAGGAGAGAGTTCATTAGAGAGACCCCTGGGGTCATAGAATGTACACAAAACTACCCACCCAGGAATCAGCACCATAAGGGCCCGATTTGCTTGTGGGTAGTGGGGGAAGGGACTGAAAGCAGAGTGAGAGTCAAGCAAATGGCACTGTTCCCTCTCTGACCACCCCCTCCACACACATACAGTGCCACAACACAGCAATGTGGGTTGCCCTGCCCAGACCAATGCATAAGGCTCCACCCCTTACAATGTAACAGGTATTCCCAGACAAAGAAATATGGCCCAGATGAAAGAACAGATCAAAACTCCAGAAAAAGAACTAAGCGATGAGGATATACACAACCTATCTGATACAGAGTTCAAAACACTGGTAACCAGGATGCTCACAGAAATAGTTGAGTACAGACACAAAATAGATGAAGTGAAGACTATACAAAATGAAATAAAGAAAAATATACAGGGAGCCAACAGTGAAGGGAAGGAAACCAGGACTCAAATGAATGATTTGGACCAGAAGGAAAAAAATAAACATTCAAAACAGAAAGAAGAAATAAGAATTCAAAAAAATGAGGAGAGATTTAGGAGCCTCTGGGACAACTTTAAATGTTCCAACATCTGAATCATAGGGGTGCCAGAAGGAGAAGAGGAAGAGGAAGAAATTGAAGACTTATTTGAAAAAATAAGGAAGGAGAACTTCCCCAATCTGGTGAAGGAAATAGACTTCCAGGAAGTTTAGGAAGCTCAGAGAGCCCCAAAGAAACTGCACCCAAGGAGGAACACACCAAGACACATCATAAATAAGTTACCCAAGATTAAAGATAAGGAGAGGATCTTAAAAGTAGCAAGAGAAAAGGAGACAGTTACCTGTAAAGGAGTTCTCATAAGACTATCAGCTGATTTCTCAAAAGAAACTTTAAAGGCAAGAAGGGGCTGGAAAGAACTACTCAAAATCATGAAAGGCAAGGACCTACATCCAAGATCACTCTACCCAGTAAAGCTATCATTTAGAATGGAAGGGCAGATAAAGTGCTTCCCAGATAAGGTCAAGTTAAAGAAGTTCATCATCACCAAGCCCTTATCATATAAAATGTTAAAGGGACTTATCTAATAAAAAGAAGAATTTCAAACAATGAACAGTAAAATGACAATAAACTTACAACTATCAACAATTAAACCTAAAAAAACACAAACAAAAACAAACTAAGTAAACAACTAGAACAGGAACAGAATCACAGAAATGGAGATCACATGGAGGGTTATCAGTGGGGAAGAAGAGCAGGGAGAATGGAGGAAAAGGTACAGGGAATAAGAAGAATAAATGGTAGGTACAAAATAGACAGGGGGATGTTAAGAATAATATGGGAAATGGAAAAGCCAAAGAACTTATATGTTCTTTGGACATGAACTAAACCCATGGACATGAACTAAAGGGCTGGATGCTGGTGGAGGGAGGAGTGCAGGACAGAGAGGGTAAAGGGGAGGAAAAAACTGGGACAACCATAATAGCATAATCAATAAAATATACTTTAAAAAGTCATAATCATAATAAAAAAATTAGCAATGCAGTCAATACTGTTAAAGATATGTTGGCTTCATGCAAATACAGTCTTTGTGCCTGGTGCCTCTCTGACCAGATTCTAGTTAGCCTTAATCCAAAGGGACCTGTAGTGAATTGAAAAGTGACCCCATGAAAGATATGTCCACCTGAAACTTATGAATGTAAATATATTTGGAAAAGGGATCTTTTCAAATAACCAGCTCCTGGATTTATTGATCCTTTGAATTGATTTTTTAGTCTTTATGTCATTTAATTCTGCTCTGATCTTGATTATTTCCTTCCTTCTACTCACTCTGGGCTTTGTTTGTTGCTGTTCCTCTAGTTCTTGTAGATGTAGGGTTGCCTGTGTTGCTAAGAACTTCTCTCTCAGGACTCCCTTCCCTGTGCCCCACAAGTTTTGGGTTGCTTATGTTCATTTTCATTTGTTTCTAGGTACTTCTTGATTTCTTCCTTGATCTCACTGTTAACCCAATCCTTATTTAATAACATGTTATTCAGTCTCCATGTATTTGAATATTTTTGAGTTTTTTCCTTGTGGTTGATTTCTAGTTCCAAGGCACTGTGATCTGAGCACATGCTTGATATAATTTCAATTTTTTGAATTTGAAAGAAATTAAGGAAGACACAGATAAATGGAAGCATATACTGTGTTCATGAATTGGGAAAATTAACATTATTAAAATGTCCATACTACCCAAATCATCTATGAATTCAACATAATTCCTATTAAAATACCAATAGTATATTTCATGGGTATATAACAAAATTGCAAAAATTTATATGGAACCAAAAAAAACAAACAAACCCTGAATAGCCTCAGAAGTCTTGAGAAAGAAGAACAAATGGGATTGATCATAATACCTGATATCAAACTATATTACAAGGCCACTCTAATCAAAACAGTCTGGCACTGGTATAAAAACAGACACATAGATCAATGGAACAGAATAAAGACCCCCCAAATATGGTAAATCCATGTCTCTAAGGTCAATTAATATTCAACAAAGGGGGCACAAGCATACAATGGAGTAAAAATAGATTCTTTAATAAATGATGTTGGGGGAACTGGACTGGTACATGCAAAAAATGAAACTAGACCACCAACTTAAGCCATGCACCAGAATAAACTCAAAATGGATAAAAGATTTAAATATAAGTCATAACATCATAAAAGTCCTAGAGGAAAACATAGGCAGTAAAATTTCAGCTATACCACTTAGCAATATTTTTGCCAATATACCTCCTACAGCAAGGAAAATAAAGGAAAGAAATAAACAAATGGGACTACATCAAGTTAAAAAGCTTCTGCATAGCTAAAAAAATCAACAAAATGAAAAGGGAGAACATATTTGCTGATGATACATGGAACAAGAGTTTGATCTCCAAAATATGTAAAGAACTCATACGACTCAACACCAGGAACACAAAGAATCCAATTTAAAAAATGGGCAAAGGACCTAGATAGGCACTTCTCCAAGGAGGACATACAGATGGCCCATTGACATATGAAAAGATGCTCAACATCACTAGCCATCAGAGAGACACAAATTAAAACCACAAGGAGATGTCACCTCACACTGGTCAGAATGGCCATCATTAATAAATCTACAAACAAGTGCTGGCAAGGATGCAGAGTAATGGAAACCTTAGTGCATTGTTGGTGGAAATGCAGACTGGTACAGCCACTATAGAAAACAGTATGGAATTTCCCCCCAAAACTAAAATTGGCACTGCCTTTTCACCCAGTGATTCCCCTGCTAGGAATATACCTGAAGAATCCCAAATCATCTATTCAAAAGAACCTGTGTACCCCTACGTTCATAACAGTGCTATTTACAATAGCCAAGTGCTGGAAACAGCCCAAGTGCCCTTCAGTACGTGAGTGGACCAAAAAAACTGAGGTATATTTATACAATGAAATACTATGCAGCAGAAAGAAGGAAATCCTATCTTTTGCTACAGCATGGATGGATCTGAAGAATATTGTGCTTAGTGAAATAAGCCAGTTGGTGAAAGACAAATACTGTATGATCTCACATATAAAAGGAATCCAATGAACAAAATATACTAACAAACAAAACAGAACCACAGGCATGGAAACATGGAACAAATTGACAGTGACCTGAGGGGTGGGGGCAGGGAATAACAGTGGAAAGAAGGGGAAGGAACTAGTTAAAGAACATGTATGAATGACCCACGGACATGGACAACAATGTGGGAAACGACTGTGGGAGTGGAGGGTGGGATGGGCAGAGGAGGGCAAAGGGGGGAAAACTGGGACAACTGTAATAGAATAACAACAAAAAAATCTTAAAAATAAAAATAAATAAATATAAATAATAAGTGAAAAAAGAAAAAGGATCTTTGCATATGTAATTGTTAAGAATCCTGAAATATCATTTTTGATTTTGAAACTCTAAATCCAGTGATGAGTTTTCCTATAAGAAAAGAAAAGAAAAGAAGAGAAACACATAGATAACAGGCCACATGAAGACAGAGGGAGATTGGGTTTATCCTTCTAAGGCAAAGAATGCCTGGAGCCATGGGAGGTTGTAAGAGAGGCAAAGAATAGAATCTCCCCTGGAGCCACCAGAAGGAACAAGTGCTTTCAGACAGCTTCTAGACTTTTGGCTTCCAGAATTGTGAGAGAATAAGTTTTTGTTTGAAGTCATTCAAACTGTGGTAATTTGCAATAGCAGTCATGGAGTACTCACATAGAACCAACCTTATTATCGGGTCTGAGCTCTTCCAATGTTATCTGTGCTGGGAAAAGCAGAGAAAACCAGGCAGAGTAGGTATACCATTGTTCAACAAGAGGACGCCATTGCTGTATTCAGAGGGAGAAGTAGCAATTTTATTTAGATTAATTGAAAGACATGATTGTTTTTGACAACAATGTGCAGAAATGTGACTGGACAACCTTTCATCTTTATGTTAAAGTGCTGGCAGTTTTAGATTTCAGGCAAGAGAAGCAAATTAAAATACGAAAACTTTGTTCGGGATCACAAATCACCATAACAAATGTGACAGATTTCTAGTATTTCAGAGTTGCTTAATTTTGTCCCTCTATTTTTAAAGCTTTCAGAGGGAAACAAAACTGCGCTGAGGTGGAATCTTCCATATTTATTTGCCATTCTCAAATTTGAACATTATTAGGGAAATATAAATTTTAATCTATGTAATACTTTTTAAGAAAGGAGAATTTACAAAATATTTACTTGCTTTTCTCACTTTGCTCATTGATATGTTTGTATAGGAAAGCTTTATTTATGGAAATTTTAATATAAATGATGCTTAGGATCATTTTCATATATTTTGTAAACTAATATTTATTTCACTTTGTTATGTAAATAAGATAAAAGATAGGTATTTTTATGTTGAGTAAATTAGTTTCCAAGCTTCTCTGATCCAGCTATACGTTCTCAGGTATAGGATTAAAGGTTAGTTTACTTTTATAAACCATCCACATTCTGGTAGATTATGTATTTGAAACAGCACGATGGTGATGACAACATAACAATATTTATGACAATATAAATATAACAAAGATATTAAAAGCCACAGCTGTCTCCTGTCGAAAATGAAGTTTATTTCAGCAGATAATTTGTTGGTCACTGTCTGTAATAACACAAAATAAATAAACATATTATGGTCACTGCTATTGAAGAATGTTTCACTCAGTAGGCAGGAGGGGTAATGAAAAGAGCTAACACTTACTGACAATTTATTGCACAGTAGGTCCTGTTTAAGAATTTCATATGCATAATCACATTTAACCCTAACAATAAAATCATAAAGTAGCCACTATTAACATGCCCATTTTATAGATGAGGAAACTGATGCGGAGTGGGGTTAAGTAGCCTGCCCAGGGTCAAACAGCTAGAAGTGGAAGTCTGACTTCAAGTTTGAGCCTTAAGGTACTCTACTTCACCATGATCAGTAGTCAGAGATTCTACTAAGTGCATTTATTTTTATGCTCTAGGAATATAGAGGAAGAAATAGTGATGTATTCCAACTTTGGGGAATCTGAAAAGGCTATAGGTACCAATTTGATTCTACATTGGAATTTAAAAGATAGCAAGAAATCTCACATAGAGAAAAAGCACTTTAGCTAAAGAGATTAGTAAACAGAATTGGGAAGCTTCTAATGAGCACTTCTTACAGAGGATTTTGTGTAATTCCAGGGCACAAGGGAAATTTCCACATCCCAATTTCCAGGACCTGTCTCTCACCTTCAGAGAGTGACTAACTCTTCCAGAAACTGTGAGAACTCCTCTTTCTGGGGGCATCATCAGTCTCCTGGAGAACGGCCTAAGCTTTATGGGACTCAGGACTGAGGTCCAGCTCCTCATACCACTGTACTACACACATAAGGCCTCAAATTCAAGTGAGTCTCCTCATATCCAAAGTCTGACCCTGATCAGATTATTTCAGTGGTTTTGATTGCTAGCACTAAGGCAGAGGAAAACATTACAATTTGAGAAGATACTTCCATAATTGCTAATATGTCTCTAATAAACTAATGTGTCATTTACTCTTAACACTGAAAGTTTTAAAGTCATGATTTCCTGTCTCTTCAATTAAAGGAAGATGTCTATGGAGCTGACTCCAGAGTAAATATGGTGATATTGAGAAAGGAAAATTAGAGCATCAAATACCTTTTGGGATCCTGCAATAAACATTGTACCCAACTACAATTTCAATAAAGCTCACTGGAGTAACCATTTTCATTCAACAAATATTTTAAATGTGTACTAAGAGAGGGGCTCCTACTGTGTGCCAGGACTCTAACTAAATGATTTTATAGAAATTATCTAGATCCACACTTTTATATAAGGTAGATATAATTATTCTTATTTTATAGGTCAAGAAACTAAGGATCCCTGAGGAAAATGATGTGCCAAAAGTTATAAACCTCAAACATGGTAGATTAAAATTTTGAAATCTGATTTTCTCGTGTGATGAATAAAATGTTTGAAGTTACATGGTCTTTTCCTACATATATTTTCAACTTAAATGGAAAAACCTGAGATACCTACAAAACAAGTGGATAATAACTTTGCCTATCTCGTGGTACCATGGTAATGAAAAGCAACTTGAGGTGGTCGGCCCAAGACAACTTCAGGACTACAGAACTCTTCCAAGCAACAGGACTGCTAACAAGCTTAGGATCACACTTAAAAATCTATTTGATTATGGATGATGAGATTCTTTTATATATGATTTAGACAGGCAACGTTTAAACAACAACAAACATGGTGAAACATTCTACATGAAGAAGTGAAGGAAGTTAAACTCTGGCATCTGGGGGAGTTGACGGCCCTGGTGGAAGAGACGGGACAGGCATGGTCTAGAACTATAGAGCCCCAGCCCACAGATGGACTTGATAAAGGAATGTCTCATGAATATTTAAGAACTCTGATTCTGTCATTTAAAATCCAGTGGGTACCTGCTTATGCTACAATTAGCCTGCATTACCTCAAAACTTTCAGTAAAAGACTGTTATTGACAATAATCTGCTGTTAGTGTTATTTTGGGTAATAATGGAGAAGAGGTAGAATCCTGCAGTTCTAGACACTGGCCATGAAGAAGAAAGCAGAGACCCAAGGCAGAGCCAGAAGCAGCTGCCAGGACCCGGGCGAGTAAGGAGAATTGGACTGCAAGTGAATTGGCTTAGAACAGAAATGTGGAATCTCTTTCTTCCCCTAAATGTAACAGAGGAATATGAGCCTAAAAAGGCAAGGAAGAGTGTCAGATTCTGTCATCCCAAGGGATGGGGTTTGAGTCATATTCTTTGGATGGTAAAGAAAGAAGTGCTACCGAAATGCTGGAGGACTTGGGACATCCAGATGGCAGACATTGTATTAGATCTATGATGCAGCACAATGTGAGGTGCCATCCCAACTGCATAGGACAAGTATGACAGCAGTGCAGAGGAGGAGAAATTCTTTTCAGGTAGTGGAATGCAGAATATGTCACAAAGGATGTAGCAGTTCATGTAGGCCTTGAGAAATATATGGCATTTTGATAGGCAAAGATTGATGTAAGGGCTTTCAATTCAGAGCAAAAATGGCATGAAGGCTGAAAATGTGAATGCCCGCTCTGAAAACAGGAGGATTCAGATAACTTATGTCAACCACATACTTAAAAGCAATAGAAGATACTGGTATAAAAAGAGAGGAGGATTTTTGGTGTGTGAATAAGGAGCTGGATATTTATTCCATAGTAAACAATGAGACAATTAAAGTTTTGATGAAGATAGTAAAATAACCTAGTGTTTGTTAGCAGATGGCCTGGGGTGTAGAGGTAAGAAATATGAGGACTTTGTTTTTCAACTTATTGAGTAGGAGAGGCTGGCAGATCATAAATATTAAATCCATTGACCACGCAAGACTAAAACTTAGGACAGCCTTCAGAATGAAAGATATTGATCTAGGAGTGGTTCCAAAGGCCTGACATAATGACTGACTCTGTGGCAGCGGATGGGAGTTCCCAACAGAGAGTACGAGAAATGAGGAGACACCAGAGAACAGGATTCAGGGATGACTGAGAGGATGAGAACTAGAGACTGAAGACAGTAGAGGTCAGAAGCCCAGGAAAGCTTTTCAGGAAGGATGAGGGGATTTAATGTGTTATGGAGAATAAAGACTGGGGGAAAAAATAAAGGAGCACTACTTTCCCATGTGATGAAAAAGTGGAGAGAAAATAAAACCACTGTGAATGATTTAGGGAAAAACAAATCAAAGCATTTGAAATTTAAAATGTGTGCAATTAATGTCTTGCCAAGTTGGCTTTTACATTTTTGCCATTTGTATTTAAAAAAAAAAAGTCTTTCAATCAGAGTGCATTTGAGTGAAAGCAATAATGGATACACAAAACAAAATAAAAAATAGCAAATAATTTTCAAAGTCACCACTGCTTAATGTCATCAACATCTTTGATATTCAGAGGGGGGTTTGAGGACAAGCAGATTCAGAAACATCTGGGAGCTTGTTAGTAATGCATAATTTCAGGTCCCATCCTCAACTTCCTGACCCAGAACCTGCACGTTAACATCTGCCTCAGCTGATACATTCACTGAAGTTTGAGAAATAGCACTGTGCATAATACTGGTTTGCTGTACATCAGCTTAAGAACATGCATGAGCACTACTTTCCACAAGGTTTTTCTAGGTTCCTCATTTCACATTGTGAGGTGATGACCAGGCTTTGAAAATGATATTTAGTTCTCATGTCTACCACTCAGTAACTGTAAGAAAATCTCGCTCTCAAGTCTTTGGTTTTATTGCAAAAGCAGTAGTCTCACTCAGTCTCATAATTCTGTATTTAAGTAAATTGAGCTTAAGGGGCACGGAGCGTGCTCCTTAGAATCCGTAGTGTAATACTGGCATCATGATGGAAAGAGGGACATTAAGGGCATATATTGAACAAAAGCAGAAATGCACAAGGCAAATATCTTACAATGACAAAAAGAAAAGATAAGTAAGAATGGCTTGGGAAGGACATTTTTAGAGTTCCAATTCTGAGGAGAAACTGCTATTACTTGGTCCTTCATGTAGTTCAAGGTTTTCTTGAGAAGGCAGATTCTTTAAAAAAAAATTTTTTTATTATTGTTCAAATACAGTTGTCTCCAGAAAAAGCTTTGCAAACCTCTACTGATGACAGAAACAGCACCATGGAATGCTTCCTGTGTCCACATACGTTTACATACATGTCTCCTTTAATCATCACGAAACCCTAGAAGCAGGTGGCACTACTATCCCCATTTACAGACAGAAAACTGAGATGTAGAGAAGTTAATAGCTTGAACATGGCTATACAGCTTATAAGAGGCAGAGCTGAGAGTTCAATCCAGTTCTGCCTGACTAGAAAAAGTAAAATTCGTAAGTATGATACTATCAAATAAAGGACCAGGAAGGGAAATATAAATAACGTCGAGTAACTTCTACTAAGTACCCATCATATGCCAAGCATCATTTCAAGAGCTCAGCACATATTACTACACTCAATCATCACAAACACACTATCAGATGGGTGCTATTATTATCCTCTTATAGGTGAGTGTATTAGTCAGCTCAGGCTGCCATAATAGGATACCATAGATGGGGTGATTAAAACAACAGATGCTTATTTTCTCGAAGTTCTGGAGACAGGATTCTGAGATCAGGGTGCCAGCTTTGCTGGGTGTCGGAGACAGCTCTCTGCCTGTTTTACAGAAAGCAAGCAGACTTCTCTCATGTGCTCATATGGCCTTTCCTGGGTGCATGCACATAAGGACAAAGAGAGCTCTCTTCTTCTTGTTATAAGGCTACTAATCCTATCCGATTAGGACCTTAACCTTATGGTTTCATTTAACTTTAATTACCTCCAAAAAGCCCTTTCCCTAAATACCATCACATTGGAGGTTAGGGGTTTCAGGAAACACAACTCACTCCAAAGCAGCGATGAATCACAACATGAACATGACTAAGTAATTTTGTCAAGGTCACCCAATAGTGAGTGGTGGGGTTTCAATTTAAATCTTGTCAGGCTGGTTCTAGGTGCCCCATGCAGCCACTATACCATATTCCCTCTGAGGATCAATAAACAGGGCATATTAAACATGGCATAGCTCTCTCTGTTAATGGTTGCTGTGTAGTAACATTCTATTGTCATTTTTGGTTAACAAACACTTTTATTCAAATATAACTTTCCCCAAATATCTGTTTCCTATTAGTGTAACTATAACAGTATGGCTTTCCTTTTTTTTTCCCCAAAGCCACTACACGAATAAATGTTAGTTAAGAAAAAATAGATTAAATTGCGTAGACTTTTACTAGCTTCTAGGGACAGATTGATATCTTTCAATTGCACCCAGGTTTTCATAAAACCTATTATTCTACATTATCCTTTACTTTGTATCATTGTTATAGGTCTCTCCACTCAGTTTAGTCCCTGGAAGTGCCAATTAAAGGTGAGATGAAAAACACTCAACTCACAACCTGGCAGGAGCATTGATATTTACTTACTTGTGGCTCGACAATGAGGCTGAAAAGGGGGATTAAGTCAGGTCCAGCTCTTTCTGGACTGCTGTGCCAGCTAAAGAGAGCCAGGGAGAAAAGCAGCTGATAATCTGAAGTTTTAGAAATGATGAAAGTACAATTGAGCCAAAGTGACTGACATTTCTAAAGCCATATACTGAATTTTTCATTCTAAGGATATTTCCACAGTATGATAAAAAATAGGTAAGAAAGGAGCATGGATATGCTAATGATCAGAATTGTCACTGCAATCTTCTCTCTCATGGTCCCTCGACACACACTCTCCACTTCAGCAAGGCTGACCCTCCTTTGCTGTAACCTCTTCACCTACTTGTGAGTACCTTTCTGATTATGTTCATGATGTTTCCGCTACTCATTCTTTAGACCAGTTCAATTATGTTCATTCTCTTGAGTCTTTCTGTCATTCCTTCAAATTCAATTTGAATTTTAATCATACACAGCTCTATCCTAATATGACAGTGGCGAGAGTTCTAATGGTTCTGTGTGCCTGGTTCTTCTTTCTCAGTGCGTGAAAGGATTACATTTCCCTGGCCCCTTTATAGACACGCAGGGCCATGAGACTAGTTTTGGCTAATTGATTGTATATGGACATGAAATATGTCACCTTCTTGCTGGAGTATTTAATTACCAGTATAAAAGCATTTTTGTCTCTTCCCCTTTCCATTAAAATAGACAATGTTCTGAGTGGCAGCCTCCATCAGCCTGGGTCTCAGAATAAAGATGACGTGGAGTGGAGTACTCTGCTAAAGCACCAAGGGAATGCTGCATGAATGAGAACTAAAACTTTTTTATTTTAAGCTTTTGGAATTTGTGAGTACATGTGGCTTTGTAGGTGCGGAGGGTGGGTTAGGGGGCAATGGTTGTTGTTACAGCAGAATGTAGCTTATTCTAACTAATACAGCATCTTCCTGTTTTGAGGTTATATACAAATTATACTTCTAAGAGTCTTCATATTCAGTAAGTAAGCATCAGAGTATCTACTGTGGGCCAGCCAATGGCCTAGGCACTGAGGATACAATGACGAGCCAGACATATAAAATCACTGACCTCATGGCAATCAGGGTCAAGTGAAGGAGATAAATGTCTATTAAATAATTACATGAACAGATGTAAAGTTGAAGCTAAAAGTCAGTGCTATAAAGAAAAATCACTTCTGGCTCAGGCCAGGTCCTCAGCTGGTTGGAGAGTTACCCCATGCACCAAAAGGTTGGGAGTTCAATTCCCTGTCAGGTCATGTACCTAGGTTGCAGGTTTGATCCCTGGTTGGGATGAATTACATAGGGCAACCAATTGATGTTTCTCTCTTACATTTATATTTTTTCCCTCTCCCTTCCTCTCTGTTTGAGAACAATGAACATATCCTCAGGTGAGGATTAAAAAAAAAGAAAAAATAGAAAAAGCATATCTGACTTAATTGGAAGGACTATGGTGAGTTATCAGGGAAAGACTTTCCAAGAACATGATTTTTAAGCTTTATTATGCAGACTAGTTAAGGGCAAACTAGGTAGAAAATAGCAGGAGTAAGTGGGGAGAAGAGTGTTTCAGGCAGGGGGTGAAATAGGTATATGTGTCCTTAGGGGAACAATGGGGAACATGAATAATGTGAGGCAAAGAAATCAGCAAGATGGGGACTGACCATACTTTGTAGGACAAGCTAAGGACTGTAGACTTTGTCACAAAAGTAAACGTATTGTTAAGTCACGGAGAAATCTTAAGATGGTAAGGAGAGGATATCATTGTTACCTCATTGTGACATGGGGAAGTTCCCTCCAAAGGCTAAATTCTCATTCATGAAGCTCTTCGTTTTATGTGATCAAAGAAAGATTTATTACTCACAGAGGTGAGGAGCCCACCAAGTCAAGCGGCAGAGAACAGCTCTCTGGGAGGAGGTTCAGTACAGAGTGGCAGCAGAGGGTGAATAGGCATTTTGTAAAGGGGAATTCCCTCCAGAGGCACCTTTCCTGCACAGAATTTTCAAAGAAGTAGTCAGCATGAGTGTGTGTTTGGGGTGGTGGGAGCAGAGGAGGGGTGTGCTTCATCACGGTATCGAAGGACTTGGGACTTAGAGGTCGTGGGCACAAATAAAACATCACTGGAGGTGCGGGTTTCTTTCTTATGGTCTTTGTAGAGGTGGAGCACACAGCATGACTATTTGAATTTCAGAGGATTTCTGGCTATGCTGTAGCAATTGGATTGCACACCAGTTAGGAAGGTGCTCCTAATTTGGGTGCCAGTTGGAAGAACTTTGCTATAGTTCAGGTAAGAGATGATGACTGGTTAGAGGACTAGCAGTGGGAGTGGGGAGAGCCTAGGGCATAAATTGCTCTACAAAAAAAAATCAAATTGTGGCTCTTTTAAAAGAAGAGTTTCTGAGGTCAGTATTCAATATTTGTTCTTACCTCAGCAGGGCTCCACTCAACTGTCATTCTCTGGTTCTTTCTTGAAAATTAGCCTGCAATTTTTCCTGTATCATGATTCCACACCCCTCTCCCCACAATTTTACCACAGCCCCACTGTCCTTGGAAGTACTACTAGGCTGAACATCTCCATGATCTGTTGCAAATGAAGTCAGTTCCTTTGGGAGGATTTTAAGAACTTTTTATTTTATGGGCTGCTTCTCCACTTATGCAAAACCTCTAAACCAGGGCTCTGAAGATGGGGGTGAGGACAATGACAAGCTTCTCTCAGAGTGACTGAGTGACACTCCCAACTGTAGAAGCGGAGCTCACTGGGTGTTGGGAGCCGCACCTGAGGTCCTCTAGACTAATCTCTCCAGGGGCAGAACCACCACTTCAGGAGCTCAGGCAAGGGGGATGAGGACCTCAGCATTCTAGCCTGTTGTGTCCAAGGTCGTGTCTCCATTGTATGACGGGGGCAGGATGGGAAAAGGAGCCCCCTACCTCTCATCTGCATTCATCCAGGGATTAGCCTTAGCAACAGGCAACCAGGGACAGGATGAGAAACACTGAAGTCCTGCCCCTCCCAAAAAGAAGTTTCTCTGACTGGGAGCTATGGGGAAAGGGAGCCCTGTGTTTTTGGTTGCACCAGTATGGAGTGGAGCCTCCACCTCACAGAACAGGAAGGTGATGAGAGACAGCTGTCTTGTTTCCAATGCTACAGGCTCTCACCTTTATAACTGAATTTATGTAGATGTTCTTGAATAGGCATTTCTTCATTTGCTTTGTCCTAGGACCCATTTACAGAGGCTTTATTTTTTTGTTTGTTTGTTTTCACCAGTTTCACTGGGGGTTGGGAGGGCAAATCAATGAATGGAGCTCCTCAAGCTGTCATGCCAGAAATCAATCCCTTCCCTATATCTCTGTCTTGTGTAGACCCTTCCAACACTGATTCTGGGCATTGGCCAAGAGATTGTTAGCAAATGGGAAATAAGCGGAAGCTTAAAAAGTGCTTGCTCTGTGAAGCTTTCCCTCTCTTGATATTGGCAATCCTTTTACCACCATTTGACTGAGCCTGAACTAGTCTCTTGGAAGATAGTGAGCCCAAATATTAGGCCAAGGGAGAGTGCTGTTAGAAAAGCCAGGAGAACAGAATATTTCAAGGCAGGGATGCTAACAGTGATGAATTCTGCTGAGAGATTAAGTAAGAGAAGGATTGGAAAGTTCATTATATTTAGAGGTACTGAGGTTCTTATTCAGCTGAGTAAGAACCATTTTATTAGTGAAATGGGGACATGAAACAAAGTATAATAGACAATAGGAAATTGAGGAAGTAGAGCTGGTGAGAATAGATAACGCTATGGTAAAGTGTGGTTTTGCAGAAGATAAGGAAAATTGGACAAATAATGAGCAGAGGTTCTCAAGCAGGGGCGATTTTGCCCCCCACAGGATACTTGGCAATATCTGGCGACATTTTTGATTGTCACAATTCAGAGTGTGGGGAGTATTCTCATGAGTAAAGGTCTGAGATGCTGCCAAACATCCTACAGGACACAAAACATCCCCACATAATAATGAATTATTAAGCCCAAGATGTTGAAAGAAACCCTAACCTAGAGGAAAAAGTGAGTGAAGGTGTGGTTTCTGTTTCTTTCTTTGTTTTAATCCCAGAAGATGCTTGAATATGTCTGAGTCTCATGGGGAGTATCTAGTTGAGAGAAAAAGGTCGCAAGTAGAGAAGACACAGAATTATTATTATCCCTTTTTTATCGAGGAGGATACTGAGTCTCAGGGGAAGCATCTAGTTGAGAGAAAAAGGTTGCAAGTAGAGAAGACACAGAATTGTTATTATCCCTTTTTTATAGAGGAGGATCTGAGAGGATAAATATTTTGTCCCAGGTGAGGAAGCCAGTAAATGGTAGAGCCCAGATTCATGTTTCAGCCTATTTGGCTCTAGACCAAGTAGCTACAAGAGCTCTTAATCCCGCTATCCTGCCAGCCCCATTAATTGCATCAACAACAGAAAGAAAACTAACATCACAGGTTTCTCCTATCTGCCTTCTAAAAGCTCTTCTATTACCCCGGCCCAATTTGCTTTATGGAGCCATATTTTTAACTTATTATTAAAGCTGACTACATCATTTAGGGAAGACAACCCGCACCTATAGTTCAGGCCCCAATGGTTTTAGTCTCATCTGTAGCCACTCGGCCTCAAGTGGCATTTCCTCTTCAGACCCATCTGTCTAAATCTCATCTGTGCAGCACAGAAAATGGACCAACCCAAATGAAAACTGAAGCTTTTGTTGCATCTGATTCTGAACTCTGATTCCTTGTCAGGTGTTCTGATTGGCCCCTACCCTTAAGGAATGATGTTGCAGAATTCTAAGCATTAGCATTTGTAATGGCCAAATATTTTAATCATACAGTAACAACAGCAGTTAAGAGCTAGAAGCACTTACGCTGTACCTCAGGGACTATTATGGAGGAATAAGGGAAGTAAAAAAAATGAATGGTAAATGAGGAAATGCATGAAGGAAAGCCCTCTTGCAGCCAAATAATGCATTAATATACTGACATATTTGTGAAGGAAACTTTAAAAACCTGTACCCCTGGTACACAGCCCAGGCAGACCCTAGAAGTATCCAGAGAATGCATATCTTCCCCCTAAGAAATCAGGCTGGCCTCACAGGGGAATGGAGACCTGTTGCCTTAATACAGTGGAGTCAAGTGTGAAACATTGGAAAGAACCATGTATCTGCTTTCTCATTTTAACAGATTCCGTACCTGAGCTATTTTTAAATTTCTTCGGAAAGATTTCACAAACTGTCTCCTGTACTTTTGCCAGATTTTAATACTTTATTGTCTAAGGAGATTCTTGCATTAGAATTGAATCTAGGCATACTTCCTGCTTGATCAGCCTCAATTACCTCCTTCCTCTCGGAAGATAAAGATATCCTTCAGTACCACTTGTCAGACAACGCTTGGTGGACTTGAGGTATTTCTTCTTCCTCCCTCCCATCTCCTTTTTCCTCCCTACCTATCTTCTCTCATCTGAGCTCTGCATCGTTCTTTTCCTTTTCCCTCTCTTCCACCTGCCTCCTTTTCTCTGAAGTCTTCTCAGAGTTTGAACCCCAAATCCCCAAAATACATAGACTGAATGAATTATAAATAACCACTCTGGACTGTAAGGTTATTTTTTTATTTAGGATAAGCAGTCTGGTCTATCAAATGTTAAAGTGCAAAATTTTCTGTAATATTATCAAATTTTACAATATTGAGAAACAATGTAATATCACTATTGTTACTTTGCCAGGTTGTTCTATGGCTTCTTTTGAAAGTGTTTAGTAGTTTAGTTAATATCTCTCAGTTTCTATATTTTCAACACTGCATTTCTGGAGCAGAATAAATGGTTGAAATGGAATTTGCCACCAACTTGTACCACATTGAGAGAGGAGTGTATCAGAGGAGAATATTATTTACTGCTGACTAAAATTGTAAAAGATAAAATAACACTTGAATTGAGAACTTTTCATGACAAAATGACAAAAAATCAACCACAAAATATTGAAAATTCATTGGATCACAGCTTTTAATTCAGAGATCAAATTACTGTTTGGAGTTCATACTGTTTTCCATAGAGGCCACAATTAAGGGAGGCTGGGTTCAATGAAGATTTGTGATCATAGTCTCAGGATATTTCATTTCTGGACAATGACTGAGACAAAGGTATGAACAGAATATATTTCATATTTCAATATAAAATTGAGAATGGAAAGGTTGCCTTCCTGTTTCTCTAACTACTCTAGTATCTCTTTACACAAGTGTTGCTTTCATTACCCTTTATAACATTTTCATACAATGGTGACCTGTAATAGTGACCTGGATAAAATATAAAAGAGTCTTCCGTGTGGGAACCATGCCCCAAAGCCTGATGTCAATAAAGTGATGAGGGTGATGGAATGGCAGTGGGGAGTGCTATAGTGAATAATTTCAAGGCTCTGGACAGACTGATTCTTGGGCTTCTTTATTCAAAACAGCTACCCTCTCCCAACTTCTACTTAGAGGAATGCCCCACAGCTGGTTTGGTGGGGCTATTTGCTCATGTGAATTCTTTGTGGGCGGTTGTATAGCACTCACAGCCCCTGAGAAGTCATCAGAGAGCAGTTTGGTCATCCAATCACTGCAAAATTCAAATCTGAGGCTGATGGCCTCGTAAAATATCCACCTCTATTTTTTTAGAGTGAATATGATGAGGAATAGTGAAGCAAATCTTAGTGTGTAGTCTCCTGGGCAAACTGACCCATGTCTAAGCTACATTCCACACTGTGGATGGTCCAAGAGAGGGCATTGGGCAGGATTCCGGTTAATAAAGTTCATTCTGGACCAGTTATCTATTTCTGCCACCCCTGTCCTCCAAGTCCTGAGGCTCAGACAAGCTGTCCCTTCCCCTAGTAAACTGGCACAGTGGTGAGTGAACAGCCTACCACAGACCATTGTTGAGGGCCACCCTGCCTGGTCTCAGGAAGCTGTGACCTCCTGTGACTTAGGCTGAGTGAGAGACCTCCGGATCAGGAGCCACTAAGGAGACAAAACTTATTCCCCTGGCATGAACGCTGCCTGTTCTGTGCCTGGCCTTTAAATGCTAGATCAGTTTCCAATGACAGGTAAGACTCCTCAGAGAAAAGTGACCTAAGCCAGGAGCTGATCTCGTAAAGGCCTGTGGAATGAGACTCACGAGGCTGTGGAAATAAATGAAGGGGCTGTGGAAAGGAAGGAGTGATCATCTACCCCTGCCCCCTCTTAGCCTGAGTCTTTGTACTTAGATATGAGAAATCCAAGTCTCCTTGCTGCCTCTGTCTCCAGCCCTTCTCAGGGCTTAGCAAAGGGGGCAGCTCAGACCAGAGACAGCGGACCCCCGGGGTAATCAGGCCTGGGACAAAGAATATGCAAAGATCCTGTGAGATCTGCTTGCTGGAGGCTGCTCTTTAATTAGAATATGAAGTCATGGGCAGGAAACAAATCTAAGCTTTAAGTCCTGTAGTCTTTTTAAATGATAAAATCCCAAAATCTCTGGCTTAACATCCCAGTAAAAAATCTGCTAGCACCTTTCAGAAGCTAACTACTTGTAATTTGCAAACTGTATTGGTATTCAAGAATAAAACCCACTGGAACAAGGGAATGGGGCGCTCCCCACAAGGGGGTTAGCCAAGGGCTCTCCCCACTAGAGGGTTTTCTCCCTTTCTGACTTTCCTACAGAAAACTGTTTCTATGCATGATGATTTCTCGTGATTCAACGAGCCGTTCACAGTGTGTTTAAGCGTGTCCATAGCCGGGAGAGCCGGGTTCTGCACGCTACAGTCAGTTCGCCAGGTGTTTAAGCGAGGTTTGAAAATCTCTTCAGACCATGACGGAATATAATGAATTAGTTGGAATTAGAACTTACACCTCACAACTTCTCACGTTTAGCAGTTATTATAACAATGTTGTTAATTAGCCTTTTGCCTCCAAGTAGCTTAAGGAGTTTAATATCACTATGTCTCAGTAAATAAAGAATAAGAGAATAGCCAAACATTTGTATGTCAGGATTAATTTTTCACAATCAGAATGTTTGCCCAAAACACTTCCTGAAATATCTTGCATTTCTATCATGGTACATATTGAAGACAGACACCCATTTTCCCTAACTTTATTAAAAAAATTACTCAAACATGGAATTCATTTGCATCCAGTTGTGGAGTCATAGCATTTGCCAGTACACAATAATGCTGGGCTGATTTTGTCTAATGTATTATCAGAGCCAGGCCCTCACTTGCCCCAAGTTACCTAATGTGAAAGTAAGTCATAGAAGGCGTCCTCTGATTGGTAAAATACTACTATATATTTGAGATTCATATTTAAATTAACGTGCTATCACAATGTCTATCTCAATGGCTCCATAATTCTTTACTACTATATAAACTGGCACTCTTTCCAGTTGTGTGGTACATTCTAGTATTTATTCTGGTTCATTAGGAAGTCTCCCCTCGTCAAACTATGTTCTACACATTGATAATACAATAATTTTTCTTGTATGCTCTTTTTTCTCATGTCCCCATTGATTTATAATTGAATTTTGCCCTAGTTTTCAAATAGAAAAGTTTTGATTTTCAAACACAGTTCCAGACTCCTGATAAGGTTTAGCACACTGTTTGTGGCTAATGAGATTGAGTTGGAAACCAAGAATTCCTAGAGGAGTGTCACATGCCAGCAAACTTCAGACTGGGTATGTTATTATGCCCAGATGCTTTTAAGTCATCGTAAAGTTTCCGTTTCACAAGGCAATATCGCTGCAGTTCTCCTAGTACTTTCCTATGGAGAGGAAACACTTTGCAGTCATTTGAGTAGCTTCCTGATATTCCTTGGAAAGCAAGGCTCTGCAAGTTCTTCCATTCTCTGCTAACCTATTGTACTCTCCCAGATCCACAGTGAAACAGTAGATGAGGTGCTGGTTGTGCAGCTGAGAGCAGAAAGCTGGAGAGGCTCTTGAGAGCTAGCTGGCTCAGTGGTTCTAGGTCTACAGAAAGACAAACTGGTTCTTCTGGCCCTGAAAGTCAGTTACTCACTTCTCCCTTTTGTGGAAATACCTATATCCTGAGCATCAAGAGAATACTGAAACTTGTAGGATATGCCTATTTGCTGCCAAAATCTTATAAGTCCTTGCAATGTGACATGAATATATTGATAAAAAAGAATTTAAACATTTTTTTTGTTTTTATTTTTTTATTTTTTTCAAATTTTATTTTAATGATTGTTCAAGTACAGTTTTCTCCCCTTTACTCCCAATCAAGCGAATTTAAACCTTTCAAAGCCATGTTTAAAGGGGAGATTGTTTAGGCAACTGATTTTCAAGGATATGGTTGACTCAGGAGTGACTCCAAAGGTAATCCAGGTGGTAATTTGTAATGCTTCACACACTAGTACACTTTAATAAAGATATATAAAATGTAACTGAAATATTAGCTTACTAGTGAATGTAGTAATAGTGCCACAAATGCATTGTGAGTGGAGTTTCAAAAGTTGTTATACAAAGCTAAAAATAACCCCCCACTGCTGAGATGTTCTACCAGGTTTTTCATATGGGTACTTGTTATATTCTTGGGATGGATCACATTGTGCCTGGGTTATGCCTGAATTTACATAACAATAAACTAAATTATAATAGATTTCTTTTGTAGTTGAGTAATATTGTATACAAATTCTATATTTGGAGAAACCACAGCATAGATGAATTACATTATTTTCTTCACATTGCAAAAATCTAGTAGGAAATTGCCTGTTCTTCTCTGGGGAATTACAGAGGAAGGAGTTCATGGTTGTATACTGTGCAATTCTAATTTTGCCATGGCTGGCTGTTCTTAAATATTAAACTACTAAAGAAAGAATGAGAAATATGAAATGAATCAAATAATTTTAGGTTGATGTTGTGGTAAAAGTTCATAACTAACAAAGGAACACTGAGCCCCCAGTAGCAAAAGCTCTCCACTAAAGTCTGTGGCTGATGAGTAAGTTACCAACCCGTGCTTTTAGCCCCCGAGACACTATGATTTACTTAGGCAGCCAAGGTACACAAATACAAAAGATCTACATAAGAACGCACATTAACTGCCAATTAATGAGAAGCTTAGTACAAAGAGAAAAAAAAAAACACTGAGTTGGGAATCCTTAATGAATTCTAATCTGGATTAGCCATGAACTACCTTAGTAACTTTGAGCCTGTAATGGTCTCACTGTGACTAAATTTTCTCACCTAGTTATAGTAACATTTATTGAATGTTTACTGTGTGTAACAGGCATCTTACAAATGTGTACTTATGCCATCCTCAAAACCAATCTATCCAGTAGGTAATATTATTCTATTATTGGTTCCCATTTTACTGATAAGGACACTGAAGAAACACCAGTTTAAGTAATTTGTCCAGGATTGTACTGTGAGTATATGGTAGAGGAATCAGTTTTATATTCTCCAAGAGGAGAAGGTTGGGGCAACATCAGCATGGTGTGTGTGTGTGTGTGTGTGTGTGTGAGTGAGGGGGGGGTGGAGAGAGGAGACAAGAGAAGAGGGAGAAAAAGCAAATGTCTAATGGTTTTTTGGGATTGTATTATATGATATACGGTATCATACACAGAAAGGAATTACCAAATATCTGGACAAGCTGTGAAACATGACAAGATTCTGTTTATATTACTTCCCTGAGGCCTATCTTTGAGCCTATCCTTGAGCCTATCTCTACGTGACCTGATTCTCCACTTTAAGTCTTTAAAATATGATCATGTCAAGTATGTTTGTTACTTTCAATATTAAGAAACAACTTTCCCATAGAAAATTACATGATATATTTTTTATTTGAGATGACATGAATTATCTATCTACTCACTAAACCTAGCATAGTTGTTTCTGTATAGTCCTAAATTAGAGAACTTTTTACCTTATGATTATTCCTTATGTATTATAGATATAGCATAAGACATTAACAACTTTTGTTTTGTTTATTTGCTTGCTTTGTATTACTTTAAGGAGAAACATAGAGATATCTAAATTTACATCTACATAATGATGATAGCATAAAAGTTTTGTTTTATATGTGACGAATAAGCATTTAAACCTGTCTTTACTTGAACTGACAACTTCAAATATCAGAGGTAAAGCTTCTTTGGGTAATACTTTCAAAATTGTTTAAGCATGTGTACCTTTATAGTTGCTCCTGAAAACCCTTCCCCCATTCCCCCCCATTATCCCCTCCCACCTTTCCTCTGGTTGCTGTCAGACTATTCTTAATTTCAATGTCTCTGGTTATGTTTTACTTGCTTGTTTGTTTTGCTGATTAGTTTCCACGTAAAGGTGAGATCATGTGGTATTTGTCCCTGCCACCTGGCTTATTTCATTTAGCACAATGTTCTCCAGTTCCATCCATGCTGTCTCAAAGAAGCAGGGGAGGGAGGTGGGGCTGGCTGTAGTGGGAGAAGGGGAGTAGAGGGGGTAAATGCAGACAATGGTACTTGAACAATAAAATAATTTTTAAAAAATGTTTAAGTAGAATACAATACTGTTCTAATGGTACCTAACCTAAATATTATTTGTATTAAGAGATTTTGAGAATTTTGGTTCTTTATTCATTACTCATTTTAAAGATAATAGTTTTCTATTTTGCTCTGTATTCTCACTGTATCTTTGGGTAAAACACACAAATGTCTAACCTAAGGCCACCAACCTATTATGCAGCAAGATATATAGTTGAGTATCTTCAGCCCCACAGGATATGAATTAATATAACCTGAGCTTTCCACTCTCTTGATCGATTTATTCTAGAATATGAGGTCAATAAATTCTGCCTCCTCTATAAAGACCCATGTTTAAAGTTTATTTTGTCATTACTTTTGGCTTTCCTAAAAACTGGTTTTATTTAATCATTGATATAGTTTTCATATTTTTTCTTTTGCATCATTTTTTAGTAATTTAAAATTAAACAGGTAAAAATTTGTACTAGTTATTTTTAAAGAAACAACTATTAACCCCACTTAAGTCTGAGTAAAGCAGTATTGTTTATGGGTTAAAACACACAAACCATGGCATAAGTTGGTTGGTTCAGCAGAGAGCAATTTCAAAAGAATCATTATCAATAACAGAGACAGCAACATTTATTGAATTTATACTATGTGCCAGGCCTGATTCTAAGTTTTTTATTATTATTAACTTTTATAACTCTCACAAAAAACCAATATGAGAAAGATAATACTGTGTTTTTTATATTTTTGTGTAGCCTCAGCTTTAGTAACAGCTATTGTTAGTTGATAAAAAAAAATAGGTAAGCAATAATCCTTTAAGATTGTAAATTAAGATTATAAGTAAAATTATTTTCCATGTATTCAGATAAGTTTACATCATTCTTCACATCCATAATAATTAAAAAATCAAATGCAAAAGAACTGAAATAATTTCTACTAAACACGTGCACTTTAGAGTAGCATTGAAGTGTTTTAAAAACTATTTTTTATTTTTCCAAGTATGAACAGTTAAAAATCTAAAACACAAGTACCATCTTCTGTCGTCATCATTTCATAAAAGAAAGACTATTTGAAACCAAAAATGTCAGAAGGATGTAAGTGCATAATATAGGTCATTTCTTCCAATTAAATAAATTTACCTTTATGATGTGAAAGATTCACGTTTTTGTCTAATTTCTGATTTCAGAGCCTGCCAATGACAATTTTACCATTGACTACCACCAATCTTTGTACTGGCATTTGGGAACCACCAAACATTAGGCCATGACAGGAACAGCTATGAGTAAATTTTTGTTAAAGCAGATGTAACCTAGATTTAACAGGCCTCTGTCTCTTCCCTATATCTACATTGAGGCCATTTCAACAGCTTACTGCATCTTTTCCAAAAATAAATCCAACTGTATATTCATACGGATATCATTTCTTCTAAACATTATAAGAATACAGAAAAATAATTTTACTTCACATATCATGCAGGAAAGCTTCATAAATATGTCCTGAAACATCTCTGTTCTTCCCTTGATGTTCATTTCTTTTTTTTTAATTTTTATTTTATTTTTCTTAAGGACAAGAGTGGTGCCTATTGTTCCTTTTCTATAGTGAACTTAATTTTTTTATTTTTTATTTTTAAGTATTTTTTATTGATTATACTATTCCTGTTTTCCCAATTTTCCCCCTTTATTCCCCCTCCAACCTGCCCTCCCCCAACCTCCTGATTTTTGAATGCCAGATTCCTTACCTTTTCTGTCTCCCTGCCCCTTTATATCCATGGTCCATAAAACCCTTACACCACCACCTCCTCTCATTACTTGTGGCCCTAAACTTCATGTCCCACTCAATTAGAACCTAATCTGTCACTAGCTAAACATACCCCCACCCATCCATAGCAGATTGAGTATCTAAAGGTCAACATATAGGTCTTATGCTACCTTATGTTGTGACAGACATTCCGCTCACAGAAAGGTGGGTACAATGAATCTTGGAGGAAACTTATGGTTGATCTGATCAATAATGTATGATTGAAGTGATTCCCTGTAGTTCTCAAGGTTCAGTCAGAAAAAGGACATTCCTTCTAACAAGTATTAGGTATTCTCTCTCTCTCTCTCTCTCTCTCTCTCTCTCTCTCTCTCTCTTCTCTTTCTCTCTCCTCTCCTCTCCTCCCTCTCCCCCATTAATGCTAACTCTTGGATCCCAGCCACTATGCCATGAGGAACCTCAGGGAAGGATAAATGCATGAAGAGGAACTGAAGCCTCTAACCCAGAGTCTGCCACCAAACATGTGATTGAATGGCTTTTCAGATGATTCTAGTTCTCAAACCTTTTAGAGTCTTCAGCTGAAGACTTAAATATTACAAAGGACAGACCAGGCCTGTTCACTCTACTTTGATTAATTCCCTGACTCACAGAAACCATAAAGGATAATAAAATAATGTTTTTGCTTTAAGTCAGTAAGTTTTGGGGTATTTTGGTATGACATAGATAAGTTATGTATCTTCTTGGAAAGGAGCTCTATGACCATCTCTTGTTATTTGTACCTTCCCCTTGGAAAGGTTAAGAAAAGGGACAGTTAATGTTTCAGAAGCTTCTTTGTTAAACTGCTTTTTAAAATATTCACCAAATAAGCACTGGTTTTATACAATAATAAGGCATGGTTTGTTCTAGCCACTTATATACAAATGTTTATAAGTCTCCAAGAAATGGTCTAATTGTATCAGAAAATGAGATTTGGAATTATGTTCTAGTTATGCAGAAGAGAAACACTGTAAGTGTAAATTATATTTTGGTAATTAAATACATAAAAACCATTTATTTTTTAAATATTTATATTCTGTTAAATTTGAAAACATAAAAATGAAGAAGGTAGACTATCATTTTAAGTTTAAGCCATATTTTTCACAGGAAAAGGAGTAATAACTTTGTTGGAGCCAACTAAATTCCTCATTAACATTCACATGGTAAAATTAGAATAGAAAAAACCCTGAACTTTAATTTGATCATAAAAGCAACCTTTAATGTTGCAGAATATATTTTTCAGTAAGCTTGGAAATCTGCATTTACAAACACAATTTCACAGTTCTCAATCTATTCTTGGCAAGATATTACAATGGCTGAGTAGGCCTACTGCTTATCAAATTATTTAATTTGCTCACAGTACTATAAATTGCAAGGAATATTGTGAACATTTGTAATATTACATAATACATCTGCGTAAATGCTAACTGAAAAGGAGATGATACTTTCTCACCCGCTTTACATATACTATTTCAACTGTACATATTGTAGAATAAGAGAAGAACTAGAGATAGGCTTAATAAAGGGAAGAGTCATGCAGTCACCAGTCATACTGAATGTAGACCTCACTAAATGCTTGATTTCTTGGAAGGCTTCAATATTCCTTATTTAAAGGAGAGGAATGGC
The DNA here is from genome assembly GCA_004024845.1 of Tonatia bakeri. Taxonomy (NCBI): domain Eukaryota; kingdom Metazoa; phylum Chordata; class Mammalia; order Chiroptera; family Phyllostomidae; genus Tonatia; species Tonatia bakeri. The sequence continues at coordinate 6,380 of PVIA01004767.1, read as the reverse complement.
AAGAAATTATGTGGTAGAGATTATTACTGTCATAGGTTGAAAAGAACTCAGAATTTTATAAAAAAGGAGACCTCTCCAAACATTATTTTAGGATATGAAGCCAATCTCCTGGTGCAGAGTTACTGAGCTAATATTTAGGCAGTTATTTGAACAGCATTCAGCACGAAGGAAAGTGTTCCTGTGGGAGATTCAGGATTCAGACCCAAGGGTAATGAAAAAAGGCAGGACATACTAAAAAGTCAGAAATAATTATTATTATTAGAGATGACAGATCTAAAGATATTTTAGCCTTGACTGTGACATTGGCATATTGAACAAGAACTCATTTTTATTTCCTTTAGTTTTTAAGTTTAATCTTTATTGTATTTTTCCCATTACATTTAGTCCCCTTATACTCTCCTCCCCCCAGCAATCACCACACTGCTGTCCATATCTATGAGGCCTTTCTCCTGTTGGTTCAGTTCCTCCACCCACTATCCCCCAACTAGTTCATTCATATTTCCAAAGCCCCATCTGCAAAATGCTACTGCCTTGAAGATGCCCTCTATATCTTTGCAGATTTTATGATGGTACTAGGTAAGAGATCACTTTTCAGACAGATTCAGAAGAATGTACCCCAAACTCTTTTCTTTCTGGTTCCTGTAGTGAGGTCTAGTGAATTGCACTAAATTAGTTTATGCCTGGGAGTGATACAGAGGACAGTGTCTGGAATATTGTTAGTGCACAAAACTATTTATTTAATCATTACACATATTTTTAAATCTATTAAAATATATTATTTAATGCAATAACTTTTCTTTTAGAAATTTCCCAAGTAAAAACTGAGATGTACAAAATATATAATTTAGAAGTGTTTCACAATTTGATAATCAGAAATGTTCAAAATGCTTGTGTGCATAAGTGTTTATAATGGTGAAAATTTTAAAATAACCCAGTACAAACACAATGATACTTAATAATATAGCTATAGTAATCGAAACAGTATACTCATGGCATAAAAACACACATAGATTAGCAGAACAGAACAGAGAGCCCAGAGGTAGCCCATGAATTTATGGTCAATTAATTTTCAATAAAGAGGCCAAAATACACAATAGGGAAAGGATAGTTTTTTCAAAAAATAGTGTTGGGAAAACTAGATACCTATATGCAAAATAATTAAAAGAATTAAATTTTATATAGTACACAAAAATAAAGCCAAAATAGGTTAAAGATTTAAATGTAAGAATTAAAACTGTAAAATACTTAGAAGAAAACATAGGAGAAAATCTTGACATTGGTCTTGGCAATTATTTTTCTCCTTTGGATTTGACACCAAAAAACAAAGGCAACAAAAGCAGAAATAAGTGAGACTACATCAAACTATAAAGCTCCTGCACAGCAAAGGAAACCAACAACAAAATGAAAAGGAAACCTATGAAATGGGGAAAGAAAAGATTTGTAAACCACATATTTGATAAGGGGTTAATATACAAAATATACAAGAAACTCATACAACTCATAGCAAACAAACAAATAGCTTAATAATAGTAGGCAAAGGCACTTAGACTAAGTTCCCATCAGTAAATGAATGAATCAAAAAACTATGGTACATTTACACAACGGACTACCACACAACAGAAAGAAAGAAGGAGCCCCTACCCTTCGTGACAGCATGGATGGAACTGGAGAGCATTATGCTAAGTGAAATAAGCCATGAAATAAAGACAAATACCACATAATCTCACCTGTAAGTGGAACCTAATCAACAAAACAAACAAGCAAGCAAAATATAACCAAAGACATTAAAATTAAGAACAAACAGACAGTAACCAGAGGGGAGGTGGGAAGCAATAATGGGGGGAAAGGGAAGAAGGATTTTCAGGAACAAGTATACAGGACATGTAGACAAAACCAATGGGGGATGGGCTCAAGGGTGGGAGGTGGGGATGGCTGGGGTAGGGGGCAGTGTGGGGGAAATGGAGACAATGTACTTGAACAACAATAAGAAAATGGGCAAAGGACTATTAATAAATAAGCAGTTTTCTAAAGAAGATATACACATGGCCAACATATGAAAGGTACTAAATATCATGAATCATCAGGAAAATGCAAATCAAAACCACAATGAGGTATCATCTCACCCCTCTTAGGAAGTCCATTATCAAAAAGAAGAGATAAATTCTTATGTAAATATAGAGAAAAAAGAACCCTTGTACATTGTTAGTGGGGATGTAAATTGGTACAGCAATTAATGCAAACAGTATTCAGGTTCCTCAAAAATGAAAAACAGAGCTACCGTATGATCCAGCAATATTACATCTGGAGATACATATATGAAGTGAAATCATTATCCTAAAGATGTATCTGTGCTCCCATGTTCATAGCAGCATTATTCACAGTGGCCAAGACAGAAACAATCTAAGTGTCTATTGACAGATGCATGGACAAAGAAATGTGGCATATCTACACAATGGAACAATATCCAGCCTTAAAAAATCATGTCACTTGACAACTAGGATGAACCCGAAGGGCATTATGCTGAGTGAAATAAGTCAGACAGAAAAACAAATACTGTATGATCTCATTTATATAGAGAATCCAAAAGGAAAAAAAAAAAAACAAACCTAACTCATAGAAATAGAGAACAAAATACTGGTTGCTGAGGGCTGGGGTGAGAAACATGGGACAAAGTTTTTAAAAGAATACAAAATTTCAGTTATGAAGTAAGTTCTGAGGACCTAATGTATAGCATGATGACTATAGTTAGTAACTGTATTGTATACTAGGAATTTGCTAAGAGAGATATTAAACATTTTAACAAAAAAGCTATATGAGGTGGTAATAGCTATCTTAATTAACTTGATTGTAAAAATCATTTCAAAATGTATATATAACAAATCATTACATTGTACAGTTTAATATTTTATTTGTAAATTATACCTTAGTAAAGCTGGAAAAAATAGTAAGTTAAAAACTATGTGACATAAAAGTAGTTATAATATTGTCTACATTTTAAAAAATATACATATAAAGTACATGAATACAAATGTTATCTAAAATTATTTTAAGTTTTTATACTTCTCTATATTTTTCAAATTTTCTACAGTGACCATGCTTTATATAAATAAGTTTTTAATAATAAAAAAGTAACTGATTTATAAGATCCCAACAGAAATATTTATAGATTATTTTCCAGACTGGTATAAGTTTTATAATTGCTGAAATTTAAAACAATTATACAAAATATTTAAAATATTCAAAGTGATTGCAATTATTACAATTAAATTGAATTTTATTTGCCTGCTCTACAAGTATCAATGTAAGTATTTAATAATTGAAAGTAGTTATATAATGCTGGTGTACGTATAGATTCTATGGTGATTGTGCCTCAGGGAAGGGACTGGGTCACTGAGAATTTGAATAAAAAAAAAGACATTCTAGTACATACTCCTCTTGTTTAAACTTTCTATCATGAGCACACAACACTTTTTAAAAATTAAAACACTATGTATAATATAATAGTTGATATTGTTTTGTGTCCAAACCATCTAGCCAGCAATCGTTTCAATTTTAGCAGGTATTTCCCCCAGGCGATGCATGCTTGGCAATTCAATTGGCATGTGCAGCCTGGGTAGCAAATCAGCTGTTCTGTTCAGTGGGTGCCTGCCAACTTGCAGGAATATGCTGCCCATCCAAGTCTATTTCTCTATCAGAATACAGAGGGAATCCCTGGGGATGTCACAGAAATTGGCCTGAATCTGCTCAGGCTTCCAGCTTCAGGATACTGCAGAGATTACACAGCTCCTCGTCCAAGCCTGAGAATTCCACCCAGTATAGCTGAGGGGACTCTCCTGTTTAATATTCTGTGCCAGTCATTTCATCCACAAGGAGAGCCAGCTATGAGGATTGCCTCTCTGCAGCAGGCTAGGCTATTTCTCACAACATTCCTCTTTCTAGTGCAACTGTCCCTTTCATCCTCCTGTAGGAGAAGGTCCTCCATTATACAGAGCCACCTCCTCCCTTTACAACCATCCTTGCCACCTGCCTGGAGGTCCTTTCATTCAGATCTCCCTTTTCCATGGGAAGATTTACCACCAAATAAAATCAACAGATCTCTTTGGTGCTGCTCATGAAAAGGAATAATTGTATGTCCTTGCATCCTGCTCCATAAGTTCTTCTTGTCTTTCAATCAGAGCAGGTTGTGCTTCACTTCCTCACTGACAAAGTTATTTGATACTCTTTCTGAAAGAAAGAATAAGAGTTCACCTATAAGACCCCACCTACTTGTAGATCCCACGGGCAAAGGTGGAAAAGCAATCAACTCAATTCTGAATCAGACAATGTAGCAAAAGCAAGAGTTCCAAATCTAGATGGATAGTCCAGGCTGTAGATGGCATGAAACACTGAATAATAAAGCAGGTGGTCACAAAATCAACGGGACATTGCCCTATAATGGGAGAAAATGAATTCCTGGTGGGTCCAAGCAACCATTGTGCCTTTTGGTTAAATTAGTCATCAGCCTTTGGTCAGTAGGACAGTTCTATGGCCCCTGACCACTTGGAGACAAACTCTGGCCCTTTGGCACTCCTCATAAATACTGCTGCTCCCTGACTGCTCCTCCCAGACTCTCAGCTCAGTACCTAAGACTTTAATGTGGCCTGGGCTGTGTCCACAACCATAGCAGAGGCTTCATTTTAGAGTCCTGTGTTATAAAATCTTTCAACAACACTATCGCACCCACCCACACAGACAGATGAAAAAAACAAGAAACAGCATGGGTGCGTACGAGTGTGAGTCCGTGGGAGGTGTTGGAGAGAAAGAGGAGGAGCAGAGGTGGGTTTGTGGTGGAAGTAATGAAGCCTGAGCAGCAGGGCTCTGTGCTTGCACAAACACCTTCCACGGTTCTGGGATGAGGCCTGGCATTGCATTTATTTCATGCTTTTGTAAAATTTGTCAAAGTAAAATGAAAATTCTTACAGTATCAAGTAGTGAATTTGGAAAGATGTTTTGAATGTTCGAACAACATAGGTGAGAAATCCCTGACTCCTGGTTTGTACATATATGGAAGATACTTCATTTTAATCATTAACTTTTTAATTAAAGAACTAAGGAATAAATAGAGAAGTTTTCTAATGCATTTATTGGAATGTGTAAAAATGCAGTAAGAGTGAATGATTGGATCAACAGACACTATCCAGACAATATCAAGCTGCAACATATAAGAATTTTTCCACATCATCTCAGATGAGGTAATTTATTAAGAAGAAGAGATAAATTTCAAGTAGAAATGATGAACTGGCCTATGGATTTCTCAACAACTGAATTAATGAAGAAGAGTAAATCAAATTAACACATTTAAAAATTTTAAATTTTTTTCAGGATTTGACATAAAATGTCGACATTGATAAAGATGATCAAAAATTCCTGTTCTGTCACTTTCATGAGGAACTCGATGACAAACTGTTAAGCCATTAAACCAGGAGTATTTAAAATTAGTCAAAACACACACACACCATGCCCTAAAATCTTACAGCTCACATATGAAAGAAAAATATTAAGGTTTCTCCAAATTTGACAAGTTAAACAATTTATGTCACTACCTAACTTTTCCAGACCATTAATAATTTTTAAAAATCAATTATCCTAGAGAAAAGTCTCAATTATCTTTCTAAATTTCCCATAGGAAATATCAGTGTCATTTAAAGAGACCATTAAAGAACATGTAGCAAAAAGTAAAGAGAAAAAAAGTATTATAGAATTATGTTGGGCAGTTGATAATATATAGGTTTTTAATATTGTATGGTATTTGTGATATATGCTACCTTAAATTTACAGTGATTTTAAGTATTCACTTTTATATGATTTATAGTGTATTAGTAACTATTTTTGCTTGTTTAGAATGGCTGTCATTACTGAATCAGTTTTGGGCCAAAGCTTCTGCTACCCACTTGCCCCTAAACCTGCATCTGCTCTGTAAAGGAGACGGGAAGACTCAAAAGAAGAGAGGAAAACAAGCACATAACCAGCACCTGGAGACTCAAAGAAGCTGAAGTCTTATAGAAAGAGGCAGAATTAAAGCTACTGCACAGGCAGTCCTGAGAGGAAAGTTACTAGCAATACAGGCCTACTTTAAGAAAGTAGAAAAATCTCAAATAACCAACCTAATTCTACAACAAAAAGAACAAGAGGAACAACAAGCAAAGCTCAGAGTGAGTAGAAGGAAGGAAATAATCAAGATCAGAGCAGAATTAAAGACATAGAGACTAAAAAACAATTCAAAGGTCAGTGAATCCAGGAGCTGGTTCTTTGAAAAGATAAACAAAATTGATAAACTTTTAACCAGACTCCTCAAGGAAAAAAGAGAGAGGATCCAAATAAATAAAATAAAAAATGAAAGA